>JAVGWW010000021.1:31707252-31746897 GCA_036924055.1 Leuresthes tenuis
TACTATTCCACATCCTGGGACTATTCCACATCCTGGTACTATTCCACCTCCTGGTACTGTTCCCCCTCCTGGTACTGTTCCACATCCTGGTACTATTCCCCCTCGTGGTACTATTCCACATCCTGGGACTATTCCACATCCTGGTACTATTCCCCCTCGTGGTACTATTCCACATCCTGGTACTATTCCACCTCCTGGTACTATTCCACATCCTGGTACTATTCCACCTCCTGGTACTATTCCACATCCTGGGACTATTCCACATCCTGGTACTATTCCACCTCCTGGTACTGTTCCCCCTCCTGGTACTGTTCCACATCCTGGTACTATTCCACATCCTGGTACTGCTACGACAACATGGCGTCCCAGAAAAACTGCTCCACCACACGTATTTCAGAGGAAAACTCCCAAGATGCCGCTGGTTACTGTTCCCATGGTAACTGTTACTCAAACGCCAGCGCCCCTCCAGACGTCCTCTACTCCAGAGTTCCCCACCACATCATCAGCTGGTGTTGATGACATCATCAATGCAACAGCATCAGAAGGGCGGAGCCTCCCAGGTAAAATCTCTCTGACAGAACCGGAACCGGCATCGTCTCCGATCCTGCTCTCGAAGAAGGAGAATAACTCTGTGGATGAGGTCCAGTACAGGATCGTGGGGATGGTAGGCGATGGGGTCAGAGTTCAGCAGAACTACTTTGTGCCGCGGATGCCGCCGCTGCGCGAGCGAACGCAGAACAAACGCATCCAGCAGCTCCTGAAAGAGAAACGACTGCAGGAGCTCCTGAGCAGGTTGAACAGGACCAGAGCGAGCCGGACGGACTGAGCCTCTCACTCTCTGCTAACGAACTCGCAGCGAGACAGACACTGGTGAAAGGGCTCCTGAGCTTTAACGCAAAGTTTGTGAACCCGGAACCAAAGACCTGAGCTTCAGAAATCTCCAGTTCTGATCAGGTTCACACATTTATGATATTTGTACCGAATTATCCTGTTTCTAAATAAAGCAAAGTCTCACCAGCTGCTGCTGTCCTTATGACTCCCGAACATGTCTGGTTCATACTGTGACAGCCCCGCCAGGTGCCCTGTGGTACTCCCATCCAGCTTCAGCGCACCTGGAGCGTGTCGGATCCATCAGTTCTGGATCCGGTTGTGCTGAGCAGAGATATTCACCCTTTCACGGCTGATTTTGTACATATATACACACATTTAAATGTATTCCTGGTTTTTAATCACTCATTGTCAGATCATTTCATTCCACGGCTCATATTCTGCTGCTTCTGTTCTCTGTGTTTGGGTTGAAATAAAAGGAGTTTCTGTCATCAGCGCCTTCAACAAATCAGGACATAAAGTCTAAAGTCAAATAACTAAGATTACATTGAACCAGCATCAGCACACAGAATGCTTTGCATAAATGAAGTAGTTAGGAATCGGCTTTAGTTCAGAGGAAATTATCTCTCTTCAGCACATAAAGACTTTAAGCTTTAATGTTTAAATCACTTTATGTTCAGAAGGAGAAACCTGGAGATGTGGCCACATTTATTCAAGCTGAATTAGATGCTAAAGGACAAATTCAAGGGTATCGGTATCGGTATTTCAACCTTATTGCTAACATTTTGGCTTTATTTCAATATAAAGACTTCATTCTGGAAATGGGAACTAAAACAAAAACACTCCATGATCATTATGAATACATCAAATGAAATTTATATTAGTCCAAAGACATGCATCTTAGGTTAACTGGTTAACTGGTTAACTAACCCTAAACTGTTGTTAGGAGTGATGGTGACCTGTCCAGGTGACCCCGCTCCAGCCCCCCACGACCCGACCGACGGATTAAGCGGGTAAAGAAGATGGATGGAAGATTTAAATTAAAAGAATTCTATAAAAGTATGAGATAATATTTTGTGTAAGTATCCTCTTAATGTACACTGAGTGCAGTGCTCAGGTACTAGACTTTCAGTTACATTATTATTCAAGGATTCAAGGCCATAAAGACGTGATTTTATGCCAATAAAACAATCAGTGATCATAAGAGCTTGAATAAGGAAGAAGTTTTCCTGATGAAACATTTTCAAGATCCAAGAAGAAGTCCAGTTGCCCTTATACAAGCTCCCATGATTACCATCACCTGCATGACTGAGAGTCTTCATCAACAAAAGAATCAGTAGATAAAACAATTAAATAGTAATCATAATAAATTACTATTAAAAAAAAACAAGCAGTGTTTTTTTCTGTGGACAGTCCGCGCCTGTGAGGACAGACCCGGGGATACTCTAACCCAAAAGACACCTGGCAGCCCAAACTGCGGGTTGCATTAACCCACGACTCGTCCTTGACGGTCAAAAAGAAGGTAAGATGGCGGCCGCCGCAGTGAGGAGTCTGGGCTCCAGTTTGGGTAAAAACCTTCGTGAGATCCGTCTCCACCTCTGCCAGACCTCCGGGGCCAGCAAAGGTGCCAGGTGAGCTGCGGGCTGGTGGCGAGAAGCGGGAACAGGTGGCCCGTTTTATACCGAGACAAGGGGTAAAGATCCGGGAGGATCCAGAGAGCGACCCGGGGAGCTAGCGGCTAACTGCGGCTAACTGCGGCTAACTGCGGCTCCGAGAGGCTGGAAGTGGAACCAGAACTAGAACCAGAACCAGAACAGGAACAGAACCAAAATAATAGAATAGAATCAGACCAGGACAGAACCAGAACCGGGCTAGAGTTCTTCCTGGAAGCATTTGTACAGGGATGTTCACATCTGAGCCTCTGAAGGACTGAAACTGCCTTTCAATCCGAAATAAAGACGTTTATTTGGTGATAAATTCTACTGAAACTAAATGTGAAAAATGTACGAATGACTCCGTATTTTTGCTTTGATTTTAAACTGCGTTCATTTATTTTATTTTACTGCTCGGTTTTCTTTAATTGGGCTATATTAAATATCTGTGCTATTTACCTTTTATATCACATTGATCTACTTATTCCTTGTCAGTATTTCTCTGTGTTCTCGCCTGAGTCTAAAGGAATAAACCCTTTCTGATGTTTTTGCACGTTTAAGGTGGAAATGAATGGTTTTAACTGCAGAAAAGGAAGATGTGGCCGTTCTGAAGGTGGATGTTTAGTCTCAGACTCGGAGCTTTGCTTCGGACTGAGTTAAAATCAGTTTGTGTTGCAGATAATTCGCTGCGTGTGAAGTGGCTGCTGCCCTCAGAGCTGAAGGAGGTTAAATCGGATCAGAACATCTTCTGAGCAGCGTCCTGCTCTGTTGTCTGTGACCTTGTGTCTCTGCTGTGTTTCAGAGACTTTGTGGAACAGAACTATGTGACCCTGAAGATGGCCAACCCGGGCTTCCCCATCCTGATCCGAGAGTGTTCTGGAGTCCAGGCCCGGCTCTGGGCCAGATACGGTGAGTCCGGCGGCTCTCTGCAGAGCTGAAACTGTGATGCAGATTGTTATCAACAGATGGCGCCGCCTGCATCGGACTCATTCTGCTGCTGCTGTTTGTTCAGATTTCGGGAAAGAGAGGAGCGTCTCCGTGGAAAACATGTCAGCTGATCAGGTGGCTGGCGTTCTGCAGACTCTGGCTCAGTCCAAAGCTTAGAACCGGCCCCCCGAGCCTGGTTCCAATTGGCTCCATGTCTGACTCGGCAGATTCCTTCATCAGTTCGTCTTCTGTAAATGTGTTGATATGAATAAAGCTGAATATTGTGACCTCACACTGTATCTATTCACTGATTGGCTCAGATTCCCCTTACCCCAACTGGGATTTACACCTATTTAAAACAGGTTCAGGAACTGGATTAAAAGGGTTCACTAAAAGGATGTTAAATGGTTCAGAAATTAGATTTAAAACAATTCAATAACAGCATGTAAAATGGTTCAAGAACTGGATTCACAACGGTTCAATAAGAGGATTTAAAATGGTTCAGGAACTGGATTTAAAACAGTTCAATAACAGGATTTAAAATGGTTCAGGAACCGGATTTTAAAAAGTTCAATAACAGGATTTAAAATGGTTCAGGAACCGTATTTGAAACGGTTCAATAACAGCATGTAAAACGGTTCCTGAACCGTATTTAAAACGGTTCAAGAACAGCATGTAAAACGGTTCAGGAACCGTATTTAAAACGGTTCAAGAACAGCATGTAAAACGGTTCAGGAACCGTATTTGAAACGGTTCAATAACAGCATGTAAAACGGTTCAGGAACCGTATTTAAAACGGTTCAAGAACAGCATGTAAAACGGTTCAGGAACCGTATTTGAAACGGTTCAATAACAGCATGTAAAACGGTTCAGGAACTGGATTTAAAACGGTTCAGGAACTGGATTTAAAACTGTTCAGGAACTGGATTTAAAACGGTTCGGGAACTGAATTTAAAATAGTTCAGGAACTGGATTTAAAACGGTTCGGGAACTGGATTTAAAACGGTTCAGGAACTGGATTTAAAACGGTTCAGGAACTGGATTTAAAACGGTTCAGGAACTGGATTTAAAATAGTTCAGGAACTGGATTTAAAATAGTTCAGGAACTGGATTTAAAACGGTTCAGGAACTGGATTTAAAATAGTTCAGGAACTGGATTTAAAACGGTTCAGGAACAGGATTTAAAACGGTTCGGGAACTGGATTTAAAATAGTTCAGGAACTGGATTTAAAACGGTTCAGGATCAGGAAGTAAAACGGTTCAGGAACATGATTTAAAACGGTTCAGGAACTGGATTTAAAACGGTTCGGGAACTGGATTTAAAATGGTTCAGGAACTGGATTTAAAATAGTTCAGGAACCGGATTTAAAACGGTTCAGGAACTGGATTTAAAACGGTTCAGGAACCGGATTTAAAACGGTTCAGGAACCGGATTTAAAGTAGTTCAGGAACTGGATTTAAAACGGTTCAGGAACTGGATTTAAAACGGTTCAGGAACTGGATTTAAAACGGTTCAGGAACTGGATTTAAAACGGTTCAGGAACTGGATTTAAAACGGTTTAGGAACTGGATTTAAAATAGTTCAGGAACTGGATTTAAAACGGTTCAGGAGCTGGATTTAAAACAGTCCAGGAACTGGATTTAAAACGGTTCAGGAACTGGATTTAAAATAGTTCAGGAACTGGATTTAAAACGGTTCAGGAACTGGATTTAAAATGGTTCAGGAACTGGATTTAAAATAGTTCAGGAACATGATTTAAAACGGTTCAGGAACATGATTTAAAACGGTTCAGGAACTGGATTTAAAACGGTTCGGGAACTGGATTTAAAACGGTTCAGGAACTGGATTTAAAATAGTTCAGGAACCGGATTTAAAACGGTTCAGGAACTGGATTTAAAACGGTTCAGGAACTGGATTTAAAACGGTTCGGGAACTGGATTTAAAATAGTTCAGGAACTGGATTTAAAACGGTTCAGGAACTGGATTTAAAACGGTTCAGGAACCGGATTTAAAATAGTTCAGGAACTGGATTTAAAACGGTTCAGGAACTGGATTTAAAACGGTTCGGGAACTGGATTTAAAACGGTTCGGGAACTGGATTTAAAATAGTTCAGGAACTGGATTTAAAATAGTTCAGGAACTGGATTTAAAACGGTTCAGGAACTGGATTTAAAACGGTTCAGGAACCGGATTTAAAATAGTTCAGGAACTGGATTTAAAACGGTTCAGGAACTGGATTTAAAACGGTTCGGGAACTGGATTTAAAATAGTTCAGGAACTGGATTTAAAACGGTTCAGGAACTGGATTTAAAACGGTTCAGGAACCGGATTTAAAATAGTTCAGGAACTGGATTTAAAACGGTTCGGGAACTGGATTTAAAATAGTTCAGGAACTGGATTTAAAACGGTTCAGGAACTGGATTTAAAACGGTTCAGGAACTGGATTTAAAACGGTTCAGGAACTGGATTTAAAACGGTTCAGGAACCGGATTTAAAATAGTTCAGGAACTGGATTTAAAACGGTTCAGGAACTGGATTTAAAACGGTTCGGGAACTGGATTTAAAATAGTTCAGGAACTGGATTTAAAACGGTTCAGGAACTGGACCGTATTTGAAACGGTTCAATAACAGCATGTAAAACGGTTCCTGAACCGTATTTAAAACGGTTCAAGAACAGCATGTAAAACGGTTCAGGAACCGTATTTAAAACGGTTCAAGAACAGCATGTAAAACGGTTCAGGAACCGTATTTGAAACGGTTCAATAACAGCATGTAAAACGGTTCAGGAACCGTATTTAAAACGGTTCAAGAACAGCATGTAAAACGGTTCAGGAACCGTATTTGAAACGGTTCAATAACAGCATGTAAAACGGTTCAGGAACTGGATTTAAAACGGTTCAGGAACTGGATTTAAAACTGTTCAGGAACTGGATTTAAAACGGTTCGGGAACTGAATTTAAAATAGTTCAGGAACTGGATTTAAAACGGTTCGGGAACTGGATTTAAAACGGTTCAGGAACTGGATTTAAAACGGTTCAGGAACTGGATTTAAAACGGTTCAGGAACTGGATTTAAAATAGTTCAGGAACTGGATTTAAAATAGTTCAGGAACTGGATTTAAAACGGTTCAGGAACTGGATTTAAAATAGTTCAGGAACTGGATTTAAAACGGTTCAGGAACAGGATTTAAAACGGTTCGGGAACTGGATTTAAAATAGTTCAGGAACTGGATTTAAAACGGTTCAGGATCAGGAAGTAAAACGGTTCAGGAACATGATTTAAAACGGTTCAGGAACTGGATTTAAAACGGTTCGGGAACTGGATTTAAAATGGTTCAGGAACTGGATTTAAAATAGTTCAGGAACCGGATTTAAAACGGTTCAGGAACTGGATTTAAAACGGTTCAGGAACCGGATTTAAAACGGTTCAGGAACCGGATTTAAAGTAGTTCAGGAACTGGATTTAAAACGGTTCAGGAACTGGATTTAAAACGGTTCAGGAACTGGATTTAAAACGGTTCAGGAACTGGATTTAAAACGGTTCAGGAACTGGATTTAAAACGGTTTAGGAACTGGATTTAAAATAGTTCAGGAACTGGATTTAAAACGGTTCAGGAGCTGGATTTAAAACAGTCCAGGAACTGGATTTAAAACGGTTCAGGAACTGGATTTAAAATAGTTCAGGAACTGGATTTAAAACGGTTCAGGAACTGGATTTAAAATGGTTCAGGAACTGGATTTAAAATAGTTCAGGAACATGATTTAAAACGGTTCAGGAACATGATTTAAAACGGTTCAGGAACTGGATTTAAAACGGTTCGGGAACTGGATTTAAAACGGTTCAGGAACTGGATTTAAAATAGTTCAGGAACCGGATTTAAAACGGTTCAGGAACTGGATTTAAAACGGTTCAGGAACTGGATTTAAAACGGTTCGGGAACTGGATTTAAAATAGTTCAGGAACTGGATTTAAAACGGTTCAGGAACTGGATTTAAAACGGTTCAGGAACCGGATTTAAAATAGTTCAGGAACTGGATTTAAAACGGTTCAGGAACTGGATTTAAAACGGTTCGGGAACTGGATTTAAAACGGTTCGGGAACTGGATTTAAAATAGTTCAGGAACTGGATTTAAAATAGTTCAGGAACTGGATTTAAAACGGTTCAGGAACTGGATTTAAAACGGTTCAGGAACCGGATTTAAAATAGTTCAGGAACTGGATTTAAAACGGTTCAGGAACTGGATTTAAAACGGTTCGGGAACTGGATTTAAAATAGTTCAGGAACTGGATTTAAAACGGTTCAGGAACTGGATTTAAAACGGTTCAGGAACCGGATTTAAAATAGTTCAGGAACTGGATTTAAAACGGTTCGGGAACTGGATTTAAAATAGTTCAGGAACTGGATTTAAAACGGTTCAGGAACTGGATTTAAAACGGTTCAGGAACTGGATTTAAAACGGTTCAGGAACTGGATTTAAAACGGTTCAGGAACCGGATTTAAAATAGTTCAGGAACTGGATTTAAAACGGTTCAGGAACTGGATTTAAAACGGTTCGGGAACTGGATTTAAAATAGTTCAGGAACTGGATTTAAAACGGTTCAGGAACTGGATTTAAAACGGTTCAGGAACCGGATTTAAAATAGTTCAGGAACTGGATTTAAAACGGTTCAGGAACTGGATTTAAAATAGTTCAGGAACTGGATTTAAAATAGTTCAGGAACTGGATTTAAAACGGTTCAGGAACTGTATTTAAAACGGTTCAGGAACCGGACTTTGGCGGTTTCCTCGGTCAGTAGCACTGATCAGGTGTGTATGTTTAGAGTAACATCTGGCCAGCGGAACCTGAGGTTTCCCAGGTAAACTCCCAGGTAATATTTATATCACAGAGCCTTTGCTGGATCCCCATCTTCCTGTAGTGAGTCCTGGTGCCGTGTCTTTACTGATAAGCACCAAACATGGACCGGGTTTTCCTCACGATATCAGAGGAAACCCGATTCATGAAATCAGGCCACCTTTTTCCATTGCTCCAGTTCTGTGTCCAATGAACTAACCCAATTTTGGTTGGTTCTGACCCCTGCAGACCTGGAACATCTCGCACGATACGATGTGATGTTTACACACCAGTTTGGCCCTTCTCAAAGTCCCTCAGATCCCTTCTTTGTCTGCTTGTTCTTCTGCTCCAAGAAGAGAACGATCATCTGCTGCCTGGAACTTTCCAGCCAGGTGCAGCTGGACCAGATCATCAGTTTTCCACCTCACCTGTCAGAGCTCGTAAAGTCCTGAACTGACCAGAAATCAGAGGAACCAGAGGAATCAGAGGAACCAGAGGAATCAGAGGAACCAGAGGAACCAGAGGAATCAGAGGAATCGGAGGAATCGGAGGAATCGGAGGAACCGGAGGAATCGGAGGAATCGGAGGAATCGGAGGAATCGGAGGAATCAGAGGAATCAGAGGAATCAGAGGAATCAGAGGAATCGGAGGAATCGGAGGAACCGGAGGAACCGGAGGAATCAGAGGAACCAGAGGAATCAGAGGAACCAGAGGAATCAGAGGAACCGGAGGAATCGGAGGAATCGGAGGAATCGGAGGAATCGGAGGAATCGGAGGAATCAGAGGAATCAGAGGAATCAGAGGAATCGGAGGAATCGGAGGAATCGGAGGAACCGGAGGAATCAGAGGAACCAGAGGAATCAGAGGAATCAGAGGAACCAGAGGAATCAAAGGAATCAGAGGAATCAGAGGAACCAGAGGAATCAGAGGAATCAGAGGAATCGGAGGAATCGGAGGAATCGGAGGAACCGGAGGAATCGGAGGAATCGGAGGAATCGGAGGAATCGGAGGAATCAGAGGAATCAGAGGAATCAGAGGAATCAGAGGAATCAGAGGAATCAGAGGAATCGGAGGAATCGGAGGAACCGGAGGAACCGGAGGAATCAGAGGAACCAGAGGAATCAGAGGAACCAGAGGAATCAGAGGAACCGGAGGAATCGGAGGAATCGGAGGAATCGGAGGAATCGGAGGAATCGGAGGAATCAGAGGAATCAGAGGAATCAGAGGAATCGGAGGAATCGGAGGAATCGGAGGAACCGGAGGAATCAGAGGAACCAGAGGAATCAGAGGAATCAGAGGAACCAGAGGAATCAAAGGAATCAGAGGAACCAGAGGAACCGGAGGAATCGGAGGAATCGGAGGAATCGGAGGAATCGGAGGAATCGGAGGAATCAGAGGAATCGGAGGAATCAGAGGAATCGGAGGAATCGGAGGAACCGGAGGAATCGGAGGAATCGGAGGAATCGGAGGAATCGGAGGAATCGGAGGAACCGGAGGAACCGGAGGAATCGGAGGAATCGGAGGAATCGGAGGAATCGGAGGAATCAGAGGAATCGGAGGAATCGGAGGAATCAGAGGAATCAGAGGAATCAGAGGAATCAGAGGATGAGCTTGAAGACATTTCAGCTCTCTGAGACCCACAGATGATTTCTGTGAATTTTAGGCTTTTTAGGTCAAATGTGTAGAAACAACAAGTTTATTAGTTGGGACCTGAGTCGATAAGAACTGAAAAGTTTAATGTACTGAAAAGGAACATTAAACTTTTAATGTAACCCCCCATATATATATATATATATACAAAATTTTGAAGGATCAGTGCCTCTGCTGTGATTCAGTCCTCTGGTGTTCACAGATGTTTCCATTTAAAATGAGGCTGTTTTATAACCTTGTTGCTCAGCTTTGGTTTATGTAACAGCCCATGTTATGAGTGTCTGTTGGAAGCAGCAGAACCTCCAGCTGGTCCTGGAGATCCTTCAGCAGGAGGCGCTGCAGAGACTCTGGTGGCCTGCAGGAGGCGCTGTCGTCCCATTGAAAGGTACAGATCAATCACTGATTATCTCACAAAGTGTTTCAAACTACTTTCATTTCCACATATTTCTTTGGCATTTTAAGATCTCAGCTGACTGTGTAATATTAAATATTAATGTAATCTAAATATGATTTGGAGGCACATTTGGTTCATTTTGGTATAAATATTTTTCACAAACTCTTTCACAATATTTCACACTTTGTAGAATAATAATTAATGAAATGATGTGTTAAATTGTGTTTATTTGTCACAACAATTGAACGGTTTTAATCTGTCCACACAGCGGTGGCTCAGTCCAATAACTGGGAGGTTGGTGGTTCGATTCCTACTCTCGGCACTCAAAGACTGGTGAAACTGACAGCTGGAGGAGTGTCAGTTCACCTCCTTGCCGCGGCCGAGCTGCCCTTGAGCAAGGCACCGTGCTCCCTGGGTGCTGTGATTGGCTGCCCACTGCTCCAGTGTGTGGCATCTGTCTCCATGAGTGAGTGACCCTGCGCATGCGTGTGTTCAACAGGTGCCGACCTGGGTGGGTTAAAAGCGCAGGACATGACAAATCAATTTAATCTAAATCATTTCCACATCTTTTAAACACATTTTCTTCTTGTTTCCACGTGTTTTAAACACATTTTCTTCTTGTTTCCACGTGTTTCAAACACTTTTCTTCTGGTTTCCACATCTTTTAAACACATTTTCTTCTTGTTTCCACATCTTTTAAACACTTTTTCTTCTTGTTTCCACATCTTTTAAACACATTTTCTTCTTGTTTCCACGTGTTTTAAACACATTTTCTTCTTGTTTCCACGTGTTTTAAACACTTTTCTTCTGGTTTCCACGTGTTTTAAACACTTTTTCTTCTGGTTTCTGGCTTTAAGGTGCAGTTCGTTGACTCGTCTGCAGGGCGTCTGCGGCGCTGTCGAGCTGTTTGAGCTCTAAATTAAGCGGAAGTGACGTCGCAGAGTCCCAGATAAACACGACAGAGAAGAGAAGCAAAGAGCAAACCGGGGTGCAGATCAACACAAACATACCGAGCTGTAGATTCTCCTTCTGACGTGGTTTCAGTCTCCTCAGCCCGCAGGAGGGAAGCAGCGTTCAGCCGAGATGCCTGAGAGTGAGTGTTAGCTGATGTGTTAGCATGCTAGCAGTCCGTGAGCAGATTCAGTACAAATCTGATAAAACATAAGAACTATTCTGCTGCAAAGTTGAATATTCGACATCGTTGTTTATGTGAGCGCTACTGATGAGTCCGTCCTCCCATAAAAAGGTTTCTCAACTTAATGATAGAGGCTAAGCGCGCTGAAGGCTAAGCGCGCAGAGCTAGCTTAGCTCCGTATCGTTACACCGAACTTCGTTCACTTCACCGCCGGTTTGAAACTGATCTGCTCGTCGGTTAAAACACGACGGAGACGGTTGGTTATCATTCTCATTAGAGCTAAAGGGCGGTTCGCTCTTCAGATCGGCTTACTGAGTAATCTAGAAAATAAATGAACATTTTTTTACTGAGTTCCTGTAACGAGGCTGAAGGTCGTTGTTCAGATAAAATACTAAAGTGAGGAACTGTGATGTATTCTCCCATCCAGCCCGTCCCAGCTCCCATCCGGAGGCAGGATTCAGTTTCACTGCTCTGATGTTCAGACCCGGTCCAGATGAAAAACCAAGTTAAAATATGCAGCCTGAACTGTGCTTTTAAATGAATTGAACAGTTTATAAATGTACAGCTCAGTTTCAGTAAAACATTAATTATTCTGACAGGTTTTAACACCGAAGTATTTTTATTTTAAGGCCTGTACAGACCCCTAACCCCCCCACACACACACCCAATGCTACAGCATCTTAGCAGAAAGGCAGCATTTTAATGAGAATCAGGAGGCTTGTTCACTGATGCTAACAGAGATGTGATTAATGCATCAGATGAATAATGTTGGCTGCAGCCGAGCAGCTGATCGACATGATCAGATCCAGGGATCAATAAAGTTCTGTCTCCTCTGCTGTGCCTTCAGCCGTTCAATAATCTGTCAGAGTGTCTTTGTTGATTTTAAGGTTTCTTTTTGTCCAATAAAAGCTTCAGTTATTGATCAGAAAGCAATGAATCACTGAGAGTTCAGTTCCCACAGGGGTTGTTATAAGGTGTGGCGCCCCCTGCTGTCTGTCTGCTCACTGACACTCATTCTGTCTGTCGCAGCTGAGAGTTACTCCAACCCTTTGGCCCCTGAGGGCCACGAGGTGGACGACCACAGATCAGCGGCTCAGTGAGTCACACACACACATTTTATTGTGATCAGTGAGGAATCTGTTTTAGATCAGTCAGAACTTTGTTCTGTTCGTCTCCTCAGGTCCAAACTGACCAACGATGACTTCAGGAAGCTCCTGATGACGCCACGGGCGGCGCCCTCCACGGCTCCGCCCACCAAGTCCAGACACCATGAGTGAGTCACGAGACAGACGTTTGTTTGCTTCATGTCAGCTGGTATAATGAATGTTTGTCTACTTCCCAGAATGCCGAGGGACTACAATGAGGATGAGGATCCTGCGGCGAGGAGGAGGAAGAAGAAGAGGTCAGTGAGGTCACATGATTCAGGGCGCACCTGATCTGTAGAGTAGAGGAATGTGGTGTCTTTATGGTTTAGTTTGACCCGGTAAAGCATCTGTGACCAAGGCGTGTGTCGGTCTGCAGCTCGGTTCTGCAGAACTGCCTCGGTGCGGTCCGATACTGTCTCTGGTCATTGATCCATGATTGATCCATGATTGATCCATGATTGATCCGGTTGCAGTTACTACGCAAAGCTGCGTCAGCAGGAGATGGAGCGAGAACGGGAGCTGGCCGAGAAGTACCGCGACCGAGCACGAGAGAGACGAGACGGCGTCAACAAAGACTACGAGGAGACGGAGCTGATCAGCACCACCGCCAACTACCGAGCCGTCGGACCCACCGCCGAGGCGTGAGTGCCGGCCTCAGAGTTCTCTGGTCAAAGAGACGACTGACGGCGCCCGTTTCCTGCTGATGTCGGCGTTTGTTTTTCAGAGATAAGTCGGCGGCAGAGAAACGGCGGCAGCTCATCCAGGAGTCCAAGTTTCTGGGAGGTGACATGGAGCACACTCACTTGGTGAAAGGTCTGGACTTCGCTCTGCTGCAGAAGGTCAGTTCTGTTCTGTCCGGTTCTGTCCGGTTCTTTCCGGTTCTGTTCTGTTCTGTCCGGTTCTGTCCGGTTCTGTCCGGTTCTGTTCTGTCCGGTTCTGTACGGTTCTGTCCGGTTCTGTTCTGTCCGGTTCTGTCCTGTCCGGTTCTGTCAGGTTCTGTCCGGTTGGGATGCTCTAATTTATGGAGATCCACATGTGGTCACTCAGATTTTTCTTGGCGATCGCCTCTGATCACCTTCCTAATTAATTGCGTGACATACAACAAGTGGGCGGAGCTTAACAGTCGCCGCTTTATTAGCGGTTAAAGATGCCGTTAACACGACAGAGCGAAATAAATGCCAATGCAGAGACTTCCTGTGGCGAGGGTGCAGCCCTACAGGTGTGGATCTGTTTCTGCTTCAAACCGGACAGCCACTAAGGAAGCATCCAGACATCAGGCGCCGTGTCCCTCCCAGAGCGGGTTTTCAGCTCCGCCCTTTAGCCTCATAATGTGGTTCACCTTCTTTTATTTATTCTCTAAGAACTTTAAAATCCGTCTAAATTGTTTCATGGTTGAAAATCCTGCGAAAAAAAACATCTTTTACTTTTGTTTTTGTTGAAAAAAGCAGAATCGTGATTTGAGTTCACATGGATCCTCACTTTAGGTATAAGTGTGCATATATGGGGGGGGCGGGGCTTACAGGGACCAAACCTGTACCTCTGTGTGTTACAGGTGAGAGCTGAGATCACCAGCAAGGAGAAAGAAGAAGAAGACATGATGGAGAAGGTGCAGAAAGAGGCCAAGTATGAAACCATGTTTCCTTTTTAACAAAGGCCACTGTTGAAGCTGCTGATGAAATCTAACCAATAACTCGCTCTGTCTGTCAGGAAAGACGTGGAGCCGGAGGAGAAGATCGAGTTCAAGACTCGTCTGGGTGAGTCCGGATGAACCGGTCGCTTCTGATCAGGCGTTCTGCTTCTAAAGACAGGCTGCGATAAACGGAGGGAATGAAACATGAAGCCATGAGCTGCTCAACAAAGAAAAAGCAGCTCAGAATGTTTAGATGGAAGCTAAAGGTGGCTTTAATTCTTAAAAACTGTCTCTGTTTGAAAGCTCAGAGCAGGAACATGTTCCTGAAGCAGGAAGCACACTGCCTGGTCCCAGCTGCAGCTAACTCAGCGCTGTGACTCAGTTGGTCCGGTCGGGTTCAGCAGCTGACCCCCAGCAGGTGTTTTATTCCCTGATGGGACTCAGACTGCGACAGAGTGGTTCAGGGAGGCAACAGTCAGCTACAGCTGATGGATAAGATGGTAAAAAGTGAGTTTTAGAATGGATTCAGGAGAGAAGACAGAGTTTTCTGTTCCCCCCCGGATGATCTCAGGCAGCTGGCTTGTTGGTTAAAGATTAAAAGAGAGTAGCCTGTCCATTTAAAGCCAGAAGTCTCTACGTATCATCAGAGAATTACCTGTAAAACAAATCAGAAATGAACCCGACACTGAGGTTTGTCAGACGACTCTATGGCCCAAAGGAGGTCCTGCTGGATTAAAATGGAGCTTAATGCACTTCTTCTGCCCCCTCAGGCAGGAACATCTACCGTGTGGTGTTCAGATCAGGTGTGCATGAGAGGAATGAGCTCTTCCTGCCCGGCAGGATGGCGTACGTGGTCGACCTGGACGACGAGTTCACAGATACCGACATCCCTACAACTCTGATCCGTAGCAAAGCCGACTGCCCCAGTATGGAGGTAAGATCTGCCACAGTGTGGAGGTAGGATCTGCCCCCTTATGGAGGTAGGATCTGCCCCCTTATGGAAGTAGGATCTGCCCCCTTATGGAAGTAGGATCTGCCCCCTTATGGAGGTAGGGTCCGCCACAGTATGGAGGTATGGTCTGCCCCCTTATGGAGGTAGGATCTGCCCCCTTATGGAGGTAGGATCTGCCCCCTTATGGAGGTAGGATCTGCCCCCTTATGGAGGTAGGATCTGCCCCCTTATGGAAGTAGGATCTGCCACAGTGTGGGTGTAAGATCTGCCCCCTTGTGGAAGTAGGATCTGCCCCCTTGTGGAAGTAGGATCTGCCCCCTTATGGAGGTAGGATCTGCCCCCTTATGGAGGTAGGATCTGCCCCCTTATGGAGGTAGGATCTGCCCCCTTATGGAGGTAGGATCTGCCCCCTTATGGAAGTAGGATCTGCCACAGTGTGGGTGTAAGATCTGCCACAGTGTGGGTGTAAGATCTGCCACAGTGTGGAGGTAAGATCTGCCACAGTGTGGAGGTAAGATCTGCCACAGTGTGGAGGTAAGATCTGCCCCTTATGGAAGTAGGATCTGCCCCCTTATGGAAGTAGGATCTGCCCCCTTATGGAAGTAGGATCTGCCCCCTTATGGAAGTAGGGTCTGCCACAGTGTGGGTGTAAGATCTGCCCCCTTACGGAGGTAGGATCTGCCCCCTTACGGAGGTAGGATCTGCCCCCTTATGGAAGTAGGGTCTGCCACAGTGTGGGTGTAAGATATGCCCCCTTATGGAGGTAGGATATGCCCCCTTATGGAGGTAGGATCTGCCCCCTTATGGAGGTAGGATCTTCCCCCTTATGGAGGTAGCATCTGCCCCCTTATGGAAGTAGGATCGGCCTCATGGAGGTAAGATCTGCCCCCTTGTGGAAGTAAGATCTGCCCCCTTGTGGAGGTAAGATCTGCCCCCTTGTGGAGGTAAGGTCTGCCCCCTTATGCAAGTAGGATCTGCCCCCTTATGCAAGTAGGATCTGCCCCCTTATGCAAGTAGGATCTGCCCCCTTATGCAAGTAGGATCTGCCCCCTTATGCAAGTAGGATCTGCCCCCTTATGCAAGTAGGATCTGCCCCCTTATGCAAGTAGGATCTGCCCCCTTAATCAAGTAAGATCTGCCCCCTTATGGAAGTAAGATCTGCCACAGTGTGGGTGTAAGATCTTCCCCCTTATGGAGGTAGCATCTGCCCCCTTATGGAAGTAGGATCTGCCTCTTTGTGGAGGTAAGATCTGCCCCCTTGTGGAAGTAAGATCTGCCCCCTTGTGGAGGTAAGATCTGCCCCCTTGTGGAGGTAAGATCTGCCCCCTTGTGGAGGTAAGATCTGCCCCCTTGTGGAAGTAGGATCTGCCCCCTTGTGGAAGTAGGATCTGCCCCCTGGTGGAAGTAGGATCTGCCCCCTTGTGGAGGTAAGATATGCCCCCTTGTGGAGGTAAGATCTGCACCCTTGTGGAGGTAAGATCTGCACCCTTGTGGAGGTAGGATATGCCTCATCGTGGAGGTAGGATATGCCCCCTTGTGGAGGTAAGATCGGCCCCCTTGTGGAGGTAAGATCGGCCCCCTTGTGGAGGTAAGATCGGCCCCCTTGTGGAGGTAAGATCTGCCCCCTTGTGAAAGTAAGATCTGCTCCCTTGTGGAAGTAAGATCTGCCTCTTTGTGGAGGTAAGATCTGCCCCCTTGTGGAAATAGGATCTGCCCCCTTGTGGAAGTAGGATCTGCCCCCTTGTGGAGGTAAGATCTGCCCCCTTGTGGAGGTAAGATCTGCCCCCTTGTGGAGGTAAGATCTGCCCCCTTGTGGAAGTAGGATCTGCCCCCTTGTGGAGGTAAGATCTGCCCCCTTATGGAGGTAAGATCTGCCCCCTTATGGAGGTAAGATCTGCCCCCTTATGGAGGTAGGATCTGCCCCCTTGTGGAGGTAAGATCTACCCCCTTGTGGAGGTAAGATCTACCCCCTTGTGGAGGTAAGATCTGCCCACTTGTGGAGGTAAGATCTGCCCCAGACGACTTGAACCAGCTGATTTTCTCTTTGGTTCTTTCAGGCCCAGACGACACTGACCACCAATGACATCGTGATCTCGAAGCTCACTCAGATCCTGTCGTACCTGCGACAAGGAACACGACACAAGAAGATGAAGAAGAAGGACAAAGGTGAGCGCACATTAGGTCCTCCGGACTCGTCTTCATGGCATCAGAGCTGATCTGTGTGTGTTTCAGGTAAACTGGATGACAAGAGGGCCCCCGAGGCTGATCTGAGGTCAGTTTACCACAGTTTGTCTCTTCTCGTTGAACCGTCTGTCAGAAAGTATCTCCATGGTAACGTTTGTCTTTCAGCATCTTCGAGGACATTGGGGACTACATCCCGTCCAACACCACGTCCTCTAAACCGCCCAAAGACAAAGAGCGACACCGAGACCGAGACCGAGACAGAGAGGACGACAGCAAGAGCCGGAGACACAGCTACTTCGAGAAGCCTCGAGTGGAAGAGCACCAGGTGATGGAAGTGGAAGCAGGTAAGTCAGTTTATCCTTTTTAGGTTACCGCAGCATTTAACAGGTAATGATCTGATCAATAGCATGTTCATCTCAGGTCCAGGATCAGTCAGAGAGCAGATCAACATGATCAATGAGAAGTTTGCTGGAGCTGCAGGCACCCAATGGCAGAACCAGGAACCATATCCTTTATTAGTATTGGACACTTTCAGGAGGGAGCAGGGCTTTTACTGGGGTACGGGGTGGTGTTTCTGCTGGGTTTGTCCTTAACTGCTGGGTTTACTGGCTCTCGGAGAGACTCCAGTAAAGAGCAGCTGGGAGATTTCTTTGGAGGATCCAACTCTTATGCAGAGTGTTACCCAGCAACGTAAGACCTGCACAGACACACAATGTCCCCTTATGGCGAACATCTGAGGGCCTCAGGTGGACCCTGCAGCTCAGGAGGTCCCTGCAGCTCAGGTGGACCCTGCAGCTCAGGTGGACCCTGCAGCTCAGGTGGTCCCTGCAGCTCAGGTGGACCCTGTAGCTCAGGTGGACCCTGCAGCTCAGGTGGACCCTGCAGCTCAGGTGGACCCTGCAGCTCAGGAGTTACCTGCGGCTCAGGAGTTACCTGCGGCTCAGGAGGTCCCTGCGGCTCAGGTGGTCCCTGCGGCTCAGGTGGTCCCTGCGGCTCAGGTGGTCCCTGCGGCTCAGGTGGTCCTTGCAGCTCAGGAGTTACCTGCGGCTCAGGTGGTCCCTGCGGCTCAGGTGGTCCCTGCGGCTCAGGTGGTCCCTGCGGCTCAGGTGGTCCCTGCGGCTCAGGTGGTCCCTGCGGCTCAGGAGTTCCCTGCGGCTCAGGAGTTCCCTGCAGCTCAGGTGGACCCTGCAGCTCAGGTGGTCCCTGCAGCTCAGGAGTTACCTGCAGCTCAGGAGTTACCTGCAGCTCAGGAGTTACCTGCAGCTCAGGTGGTCCCTGCGTCTCAGGAGTTACCTGCAGCTCAGGAGTTACCTGCAGCTCAGGAGTTACCTGCAGCTCAGGAGTTACCTGCAGCTCAGGAGGTCCCTGCAGCTCAGGTGGTCCCTGCGTCTCAGGAGTTACCTGCGTCTCAGGAGTTACCTGCAGCTCAGGAGTTACCTGCAGCTCAGGACTTACCTGCGGCTCAGGAGGTCCCTGCGGCTCAGGAGGACCCTGCGGCTCAGGTGGTCCCTGCAGCTCAGGAGGTCCCTGCAGCTCAGGTGGTCCCTGCAGCTCAGGTGGTCCCTGCGTCTCAGGAGTTACCTGCAGCTCAGGAGTTACCTGCAGCTCAGGACTTACCTGCAGCTCAGGAGGTCCCTGATGCTCAGGAGGTCCCTGCGGCTCAGGTGGACCCATCGCAGGATGCTTTGAATAATTTGATGATTTGTGTGTGTGAGCAGGATGGACGACTTGGCTGTGGACAGTGATGAAGAGGTGGACTACAGTAAGATGGACCAGGTAAGTCGAACTCCCAGCATGCTTTGCTGCAGAGAACTCGGACATCGGAGCATGTGAGATGAACCAGCCCCACTCTGTCTTTTTAAGGGTAACAAAAAGGGTCCTTTGGGTCGGTGGGACTTCGACACTCAGGAGGAATATTCTGACTACATGAACAACAAGGAGGCCCTGCCAAAGTAGGTGTTCACTTCCCCCTCTGCTGAGACCGACAGGCAGCAGGCTGCGTGCTGATGCAGAGATTTGTCCCCGCAGGGCGGCCTTCCAGTACGGCATCAAGATGTCTGAGGGCAGGAAGACGCGACGCTTCAAGGAGACGAACGAGAAGGCGGAGCTGGACCGACAGTGGAAGAAGATCAGCGCGGTGAGACATAACCAAAACAGCACCAGGTTTTAACCTGCGAGCATTCAAAGACTGACGGTCTCCCTCTGTTTCAGATCATCGAGAAAAGGAAGAAGATGGAGGCTGATGGGTAACTACTTCCTGTTTATGTTTGCCAGCCAATCAGAAGGCAGTATTTCTGTAAAGTGGGAACAACTGGGCGCTAAATCAGTGTGTTCTGTGTTCCAGGGTCGATGTGAAGAGACCAAAATACTGAGGACTCCGTCACTTCTGTTCCATCCCATGATCAATACTGATCAGTTGCTGATACTCGTGTGTTGATTAACATTTAATGCAGAAACGCCCTGAAACTTAATTTTAGCTTGATTAGAACCCGACGTTGTTGTCCTGTTGTTTTATTCCTCAATAAAACCATCCCATCCCAGTTTGTTTCCGTGGTTCCTTACAGCCTTCAGAGGACTCAGAACCAGGCTGAAACTGGGTCAGAGGGTTTTTCAGTCTAATTAACCTGTAAATAAGCAGCCTGAGCGGCGTGCTCAGAGCACGTTTGCACTTATTAGTGTTTGTTGTTCTCATTAAGGCCCCGTTTCTTCACTAATGAAGCAGCTCATTAAGAGATCAAACTGGACGTTTTACTGTGCTACATCACCACCGTGTGCGTGCACGTGTGTGTGCACGTGCACTGATGGACAGCTGGACTGATGAATGTGGATCTGTGCGTTGCTGGAGGCTAACGACATGCTAATGAGGCCTCAGAGCTCCGCCCACTGGGAGATCCAACAGGAAGTTGAATGTTTCAGTCGGACCAACATCAAAGAGCAGATCTGTTTTTGTCTGTGATGTGTTGATGTTTTTATTTCTGACCTGGTTCACTAAGCTTTAACGGAAGAAGAAACTTCACAGTTTATTCCCAGCAGCCAAACTTTCGACCCGTCGGCTCCTCGTTGAGCCGCTGAGGGAACGTTTCTCCCGTCGAAGCAGTTCTAAGTTAGCTTAAATTAGTTGGTTTTAAATTGGCTAAAATGTGAGAAATCACAGAGTTTACAACCAGAAAAACTTCATGAGATCCTCTAACAGGAAAAATGAGCCGAAGAGGAGTCGATGTCTGGTTCTTCGATTTGTTTTAGAGCCTCGGTTACTTCGTTGAGCTGAGCACGCTCTCTGGTGATGTCATCACTCGTCACAGAGACTTACACTGACCAATCAGAGTGCCCCACAGTGCTTCTGAACACGGTGTGGTAGCTGCTCATTTAATGTGGAAACAGGGCTTACGTGCAGCAGGTTAATGTCACCTCCATCCATCAGACCCTGAAGTCCCCAAAGAGTTCAACTGTACCCTCAAATAAACCCGTTCAGGCTCTGGTAGAGCAGGGTCCACCGGCTCCAGTACAGAGGACACCTGCTTTTGGGCATTTTTAGGGATTGTAGGACTTTCAGAGTTTGCAGAATCTGCTCGTGTGTCTTGTCCTGCCTCCACCTCTGACCCCCTCCATACTTTCATTACCCCCTCCCTGAACCAGGGTTTGTACCCCCCCCCCCCGCTATGACCGGTGTGCAGCTGGTGAGAGGCTGGGGCAGCCTGTGGTTGTGGAAGACAAGATGTTCTGGTGTGAGGAGCTGTGATGGCTGGCTAACTGCTTAACTGCCGGTTAAACCAGTACCATTAAGCTGGTTCCTCTGTGCCCACCAGTTCAGTTTTCAGTGAGACCGGTACGAGTCTGAGGACCTGGACCCGGTACGAGTCTGAGGACCTGGACCCGGTCCGAGGACCTGGACCCGGTTCGAGTCTGAGGACCTGGACCCGGTCCGACCAGAACCAGCTCCAAGGGAACCAAGACCGGGAGACTGAACTGACAGCTGACTGGCCGATGAAATCATCAAATCAGAGAAGCTTATGGTTCAGTTTGTTTAGACGATGATGTCATGGTCGGGGGGGTCTCAGCAGATGAGGTTCATGTTGCCGTGGCAACGTGTTATGACATCACATTAGCATACATCACATCAGAATACACACTGACAGGCCATCAGCAGGTGTCCAGCATCATGAGGAGGAAACGCCATGTGAAGCTGCGCTGCGGAAGAAGAAGGGACCGGAGGCACGAATAATCAATATGAATGTTTATTGATCGCTTTGTTGCATCAAATTTAATCTGATCAATAACTTGTCAATACAGGAAAGTAATAGATCATGTGACACATAATCAATCATCAGTCATTGATCGTTTAATATTTAAAATGTAAAGCTACAGCAGACTGGCAGGGTTCTTATAGTTCTGGTTCTGAGTGGAACCAGGTTCCTTTCGCTGGTCCAAACTGATCAATACATTTTCACATATAGATTAAGAACAACAATAATAACGAAGCTGCCTCGTTAAACACGTCCCTTTAAAGCCGTGATGTCATCCCGATGTCACATGTCCTGTAGTGTGACATCACCTGAGGTCAGCTGACCCTCAACTGCTCAGACAGCAGGGGCTGATGGGAGATTGAGTCTTCTGTCCCCCTTTAATTCTTCAGGTTAAACCAAAAGGTTCGTCCCTCCCCCCATCTTTGCCCCCTCCCCCTCTTTTACTCCCTCATCTTTGTCCCTCCCCCTCTTTTGCCCCCCATCTTTGTCTCTCCCCATCTTTTGCCCCCCCCATCTTTGTCCCTCCCCCCCTTTTACTCCCTCATCTTTGTCCCTCCCCCTCTTTTGCCCCCCCATCTTTGTCCCTCCCCCTCTTTGCCCCCCCATCTTTGTCCCTCCCTTCCTTTTACTCCCTCATCTTTGTCCCTCCCTTCCTTTTACTCCCTCATCTTTGTCCCTCCCCCCCTTTTACTCCCCCTCTTTGTCCCTCCCCCTCTTTTGCACCCCCCATCTTTGTCCCTCCCCCTCTTTTGCCCCTCCCCCTCTTTTGCACCCCCCATCTTTGTCCCTCCCCCTCTTTTGCCCCTCCCCCTCTTTTGCCCCCCCATCTTTGTCCCTCCCCCTCTTTTGCCCCCCCATCTTTCCCTCCCCCATCTTTGTCCCTCCCACTCTTCCCTCCCCCATCTTTGTCCCTCCCCCTCTTCCCTCCCCCATCTTACAGCCCACCCCCTCTCCAGTGGCAGCTGTGAGGTCTCAGAAGAGCAGAGCAGGCCTGGTGAATGTTGGGGTGTCTGCAGATTAAAGATCAAACTCAGATCCGAACTTTCTGCTTCAGAACAAACAGAATTCTGCATGTTTTTATATTTCTGGGATAAAGTTGGAAACAGAAAGCTTCAACAATCAGTGTGTTGCCATAACAGCGGATGTTGCAGTAAAGTGTTGAATGTGGCTGTGGTGTGTTGCCATAACAGCGGATGTTGCAGTAAAGTGTTGAATGTGGCTGTGGTTTGTTGCCATGGCAGCGGATGTTGCAGTAAAGTGTTGAATGTGGCTGTGGTTTGTTGCCATAACAGCGGATGTTGCAGTAAAGTGTTGAATGTGGCTGTGGTTTGTTGCCATGGCAGCAGATGTTGCAGTAAAGTGTTGAATGTGGCTGTGGTTTGTTGCCATGGCAGCAGATGTTGCAGTAAAGTGTTGAATGTGGCTGTGGTTTGTTGCCATGGCAGCAGATGTTGCAGTAAAGTGTTGAATGTGGCTGTGGTTTGTTGCCATGGCGGCAGATGTTGCAGTAAAGTGTTGAATGTGGCTGTGGTTTGTTGCCATGGCGGCGGATGTTGCAGTAAAGTGTTGAATGTGGCTGTGGTTTGTTGCCATGGCGGCGGATGTTGCAGTAAAGTGTTGAATGTGGCTGTGGTTTGTTGCCATGGCGGCGGATGTTGCAGTAAAGTGTTGAATGTGGCTGTGGTTTGTTGCCATGGCAGCGGATGTTGCAGTAAAGTGTTGAATGTGGCTGTGGTTTGTTGCCATGGCAGCGGATGTTGCAGTAAAGTGTTGAATGTGGCTGTGGTTTGTTGCCATGGCGGCGGATGTTGCAGTAAAGTGTTGAATGTGGCTGTGGTTTGTTGCCATGGCAGCGGATGTTGCAGTAAAGTGTTGAATGTGGCTGTGGTTTGTTGCCATGGCAGCAGATGTTGCAGTAAAGTGTTGAATGTGGCTGTGGTTTGTTGCCATGGCGGCGGATGTTGCAGTAAAGTGTTGAATGTGGCTGTGGTTTGTTGCCATGGCAGCGGATGTTGCAGTAAAGTGTTGAATGTGGCTGTGGTTTGTTGCCATGGCAGCGGATGTTGCAGTAAAGTGTTGAATGTGGCTGTGGTTTGTTGCCATGGCGGCGGATGTTGCAGTAAAGTGTTGAATGTGGCTGTGGTTTGTTGCCATGGCGGCGGATGTTGCAGTAAAGTGTTGAATGTGGCTGTGGTTTGTTGCCATGGCAGCGGATGTTGCAGTAAAGTGTTGAATGTGGCTGTGGTTTGTTGCCATGGCGGCGGATGTTGCAGTAAAGTGTTGAATGTGGCTGTGGTTTGTTGCCATGGCGGCGGATGTTGCAGTAAAGTGTTGAATGTGGCTGTGGTTTGTTGCCATGGCGGCGGATGTTGCAGTAAAGTGTTGAATGTGGCTGTGGTTTGTTGCCATGGCAGCGGATGTTGCAGTAAAGTGTTGAATGTGGCTGTGGTTTGTTGCCATGGCAGCGGATGTTGCAGTAAAGTGTTGAATGTGGCTGTGGTTTGTTGCCATGGTAGCAGATGTTGCAGTAAAGTGTTGAATGTGGCTGTGGTTTGTTGCCATGGCAGCGGATGTTGCAGTAAAGTGTTGAATGTGGCTGTGGTTTGTTGCCATGGCGGCGGATGTTGCAGTAAAGTGTTGAATGTGGCTGTGGTTTGTTGCCATGGCAGCGGATGTTGCAGTAAAGTGTTGAATGTGGCTGTGGTTTGTTGCCATGGCGGCGGATGTTGCAGTAAAGTATTGAATGTGGCTGTGGTTTGTTGCCATGGTGGCGGATGTTGCAGTAAAGTGTTGAATGTGGCTGTGGTTTGTTGCCATGGCGGCGGATGTTGCAGTAAAGTATTGAATGTGGCTGTGGTTTGTTGCCATGGTGGCGGATGTTGCAGTAAAGTGTTGAATGTGGCTGTGGTTTGTTGCCATGGCAGCAGATGTTGCAGTAAAGTGTTGAATGTGGCTGTGGTTTGTTGCCATGGTAGCAGATGTTGCAGTAAAGTGTTGAATGTGGCTGTGGTGATGTTGCCATGGCAGCAGATGTTGCAGTAAAGTGTTGAATGTGGCTGTGGTTTGTTGCCATGGCGGCAGATGTTGCAGTAAAGTGTTGAATGTGGCTGTGGTTTGTTGCCATGGCAGCAGATGTTGCAGTAAAGTGTTGAATGTGGCTGTGGTTTGTTGCCATGGCAGCGGATGTTGCAGTAAAGTGTTGAATGTGGCTGTGGTTTGTTGCCATGGCAGCAGATGTTGCAGTAAAGTGTTGAATGTGGCTGTGGTTTGTTGCCATGGCAGCGGATGTTGCAGTAAAGTGTTGAATGTGGCTGTGGTTTGTTGCCATGGCAGCAGATGTTGCAGTAAAGTGTTGAATGTGGCTGTGGTTTGTTGCCATGGCGGCGGATGTTGCAGTAAAGTGTTGAATGTGGCTGTGGTTTGTTGCCATGGCAGCGGATGTTGCAGTAAAGTGTTGAATGTGGCTGTGGTTTGTTGCCATGGCGGCGGATGTTGCAGTAAAGTGTTGAATGTGGCTGTGGTTTGTTGCCATGGCGGCGGATGTTGCAGTAAAGTGTTGAATGTGGCTGTGGTTTGTTGCCATGGCAGCGGATGTTGCAGTAAAGTGTTGAATGTGGCTGTGGTTTGTTGCCATGGCAGCGGATGTTGCAGTAAAGTGTTGAATGTGGCTGTGGTTTGTTGCCATGGCGGCGGATGTTGCAGTAAAGTGTTGAATGTGGCTGTGGTTTGTTGCCATGGCGGCGGATGTTGCAGTAAAGTGTTGAATGTGGCTGTGGCTTGTTGCCATGGCGGCGGATGTTGCAGTAAAGTGTTGAATGTGGCTGTGGCTTGTTGCCATGGCGGCGGATGTTGCAGTAAAGTGTTGAATGTGGCTGTGGCTTGTTGCCATGGCGGTGGATGTTGCAGTAAAGTGTTGAATGTGGCTGTGGTTTGTTGCCATGGCGGTGGATGTTGCAGTAAAGTGTTGAATGTGGCTGTGGTGCTGTTACCGTGAGCTGCAGAGCCGTCCCGCTGCTGGTTTTCACGCTCGCTCTCAGCTGTCTCTGCGCCTGGAAACAAATCGAGTCGTATTTAGCAGGAACTGTCCACAGTTACAAAGAGACATGAAGACAAAGCTTCATCAGTTTCATCAGCTTTTGGACGACTTTCGACGTGGAAAAACCCCGTTCACCGGCCTGACCGCGGGACAACATCTTTATTTCAGAAGACTGTTGGACTGCCAGCAGCCGTCCACTCTGAGGATCAGACCCATTGTTTAAGCAGCTGGGATTAGACTGAGAGAGCAGCCTAATGTTAGGAGCTATAATAACTATACAGTGAGATTCACTAAGTGTCCAACAGGAAAGGTTAAAGGTCCTTATTCTGACAGCGGCACAGAGGCAGAAACCTTATGATGGCGCCGGCGTTCTCACCTGTGAGGCAGTCGGACTGTTTCAGCGCTCGCTCCACCTGTTCTCGCCTCCTCGCCTCCACGTCCAGCGCCTCCTGCAGCTTCCTCTTTGCCCTCTTCTCCTTCTTCAGCCTCCTCTGCATCAGCACTGGGAGGAGAGAGAGACAACCACACCTGTCTCACTGTGTGACACGTCACCTGTCTCACCTCGTGTCTGCAGCTCACCTGTCTCACCCATGTGACTCGTCACCTGTCTCACCTCGTGTCTGCAGCTCGCAGCTCACCTGTCTCACCTGTCTCACCCATGTGACACGTCACCTGTCTCACCTCGTGTCTGCAGCTCACCTGTCTCACCCATGTGACACGTCACCTGTCTCACCTCGTGCCTGCAGCTCACCTGTCTCACCCATGTGACACGTCACCTGTCTCACCTCGTGTCTGCAGCTCGCAGCTCACCTGTCTCACCTGTCTCACCCATGTGACACGTCACCTGTCTCACCTCGTGTCTGCAGCTCACCTGTCTCACCCATGTGACACGTCACCTGTCTCACCTCGTGTCTGCAGCTCGCAGCTCACCTGTCTCACCTATGTGACACGTCACCTGTCTCACCCATGTGACTCGTCACCTGTCTCACCTCGTGTCTGCAGCTCGCAGCTCACCTGTCTCACCTGTCTCACCCATGTGACACGTCACCTGTCTCACCTCGTGTCTGCAGCTCGCAGCTCACCTGTCTCACCTGTCTCACCCATGTGACTCGTCACCTGTCTCACCTCGTGTCTGCAGCTCGCAGCTCACCTGTCTCACCTATGTGACACGTCACCTGTCTCACCTCTTGTCTGCAGCTCGCAGCTCAGCTGTCTCACCTGTCTCACCCATGTGACTCGTCACCTGTCTCACCTCGTGCCTGCAGCTCAGCTGTCTCACCCATGTGACACGTCACCTGTCTCACCTCGTGTCTGCAGCTCGCAGCTCACCTGTCTCACCTGTCTCACCCATGTGACACGTCACCTGTCTCACCTCGTGTCTCCAGCTCACCTGTCTCACCCATGTGACACGTCACCTGTCTCACCTCGTGTCTGCAGCTCGCAGCTCACCTGTCTCACCTATGTGACACGTCACCTGGCTCACCCATGTGACTCGTCACCTGTCTCACCTCGTGTCTGCAGCTCGCAGCTCACCTGTCTCACCTGTCTCACCCATGTGACACGTCACCTGTCTCACCTCGTGTCTGCAGCTCGCAGCTCACCTGTCTCACCTGTCTCACCCATGTGACACGTCACCTGTCTCACCTCGTGTCTGCAGCTCGCAGCTCACCTGTCTCACCCATGTGACACGTCACCTGTCTCACCTCTTGTCTGCAGCTCGCAGCTCAGCTGTCTCACCTGTCTCACCCATGTGACGCGTCACCTGTCTCACCTCATGTCTGCAGCTCGCAGCTCAGCTGTCTCACCTGTCTCACCCATGTGACTCGTCACCTGTCTCACCTCGTGCCTGCAGCTCACCTGTCTCACCCGTCTCACCCATGTGACACGTCACCTGTCTCACCCGTCTCACCCATGTGACTCGTCACCTGTCTCACCTCGTGTCTGCAGCTCGCAGCTCAGCTGTCTCACCTGTCTCACCCATGTGAGACGTCACCTGTCTCACCTCGTGTCTGCAGCTCGCAGCTCACCTGTCTCACCCGTCTCACCCATGTGACTCGTCACCTGTCTCACCTCGTGTCTGCAGCTCGCAGCTCAGCTGTCTCACCTGTCTCACCCATGTGAGACGTCACCTGTCTCACCTCGTGTCTGCAGCTCGCAGCTCACCTGTCTCACCTGTCTCACCCATGTGACTCGTCACCTGTCTCACCTCGTGTCTGCAGCTCGCAGCTCAGCTGTCTCACCTGTCTCACCCATGTGACACGTCACCTGTCTCACCTCGTGTCTGCAGCTCGCAGCTCACCTGTCTCACCTATGTGACACGTCACCTGTCTCACCTCGTGTCTGCAGCTCGCAGCTCAGCTGTCTCACCCATGTGAGACGTCACCTGTCTCACCTCTTGTCTGCAGCTCGCAGCTCAGCTGTCTCACCCATGTGACGCGTCACCTGTCTCACCTCGTGTCTGCAGCTCGCAGCTCAGCTGTCTCACCTGTCTCACCCATGTGACGCGTCACCTGTCTCACCTCGTGTCTGCAGCTCGCAGCTCACCTGTCTCACCCATGTGAGACGTCACCTGTCTCACCTCGTGTCTGCAGCTCGCAGCTCAGCTGTCTCTGCAGCGTCTGCCGGGCGTCTCGCTCTCTGTTCAGCTCCAGCTTCAGGTCTTTCTTCTCCAGCTGGTTCTGTTTGTTCTGAGAGCGAGAACTCTCCACCGCCACCTTCAGCAGGCCCTGACAGGTAAGCACAGGTAATGATCTTACAGGCCTGTCCCAACACTGTTAGCATGTCGTAGCGTCTCTTTGTTCTGGTCATTTTCTTTTCATTAGCACCTGCAGCTCTTTCAGTGCTCTGTTACCTTTTCTGTTGGCTCGGCGGCTAACTGCATTATCTCAGGTAACTCACCTGTACGTTGGTCAGCAGCGTCTCCATGGATGACAGGCCCTCAGCCAATAGGAGCGGAGCAAAGTCAATGTTGCCTGACAGCGGCTGTGAGCTGAGAGACAGCCTCTCATAGGCCGGTTTGAGAAGAGGGAGGGGCAACATGGAGTCATCTGCAGGTACGAACAGAAATGTTTTTAGATAATTTCACTGCTGCCTGCCCCCTGAGTCCTGCCTGCACGCCATGGGTCAGGACTTCAGGGTGCAGGTGTGATGATTAGTGGCTGTTCTGTAGATCCGTGGTCAGTAAAACCCAGACAGGTGTGTCCTTCTGTCTTTGTGAGGACATTTTGTCAGATAAGGACATTAAGGTCCTCGCAGGTGTAAAAAAACACACAAATACAGAATATCTGAGTTGTGGAAGAAAGTCAGAAAGTTAGCTTTGACCGTGGAAGGAAGCTGGAGAAAACCCAAACTCCACAGGGAAAGAATCGGCTGGGATCAGAACCGCGTTCCTGTGAGGAAACAGCTGACCAGCCTGTGATTCTATCCCTGCAGACATTATCTGAGTGTGTTGGTCAGAAAAACTTCTTCTTGCATTTGCACGAACGCCTCATGCTAATGTATGAGCTGCTCCATCCTCACCTTCTTTTAACGTCTCTTTCATGATGTTTTCTGGCTCAGCGCTGTCTGTGGAAGGAACACACTTTCAGTTTGAATGAAACTTTTTCTTCATGTTCAACATGTTTTTGAGATGAACAAACATTGTGACACAGTCGCTTCAAGTGGACACCTGGAAGTAATTAACTTCGAAGGGTCAGACATTAGGTCCCCACAGAGTCAGTAATACGAGGATGTGTGTGTGTTTGTGCTGACCCAGTTCTGGTGTGTGTGTCAGAGGAAGAGGAGATGATGAGGAGGAGGAAGATGCTCTAGAAGGTGATTGGCTCGTTGGTTCCTCGTATTGCAGCTCATCATCACTGTGGGAGGGGCAGGGGGAGAAGCTTCCTGTGGGAGACTCCTGTGTTCACAAGATAGAGTTAGCATTAGCATAGTTAGCATCCACACTGTCATTATGAGCTCTATTAGCAATAGCATAGTTAGCATCCGCACTGTCATTATGAGCTTTATTAACATTAGCATAGTTAGCATCCACAATGTCATTATGAGCTCTATTAGCAATAGCATAGTTAGCATCCGCACTGTCATTATGAGCTTTATTAACATTAGCATAGTTAGCATCCACACTGTCATTATGAGCTCTATTAGCAATAGCATAGTTAGCATCCACACTGTCATTATGAGCTTTATTAACATTAGCATAGTTAGCATCCGCACTGTCATTATGAGCTTTATTAACATTAGCATAGTTAGCATCCACACTGTCATTATGAGCTCTATTAGCAATAGCATAGTTAGCATCCGCACTGTCATTATGAGCTCTATTAACATTAGCATAGTTAGCATCCGCACTGTCATTATGAGCTCTATTAACATTAGCATAGTTAGCATCCACACTGTCATTATGAGCTCTATTAGCATTAGCATAGTTAGCATCCGCACTGTCATTATGAGCTCTATTAACATTAGCATAGTTAGCATCCGCACTGTCATTATGAGCTCTATTAGCATTAGCATAGTTAGCATCCACACTGTCATTATGAGCTCTATTAGCATTAGCATAGTTAGCATCCGCACTGTCATTATGAGCTCTATTAGCATTAGCATAGTTAGCATCCGCACTGTCATTATGAGCTCTATTAGCATTAGCATAGTTAGCATCCGCACTGTCATTATGAGCTCTATTAGCATTAGCATAGTTAGCATCCGCACTGTCATTATGAGCTCTATTAGCATTAGTCACCGCTAATGGTCACCTTGTTCTCTTCTGTCTGTGAGGCAGTGGTCATGTTGGTCAAACTGCTCAGCTGGCTCATTTGGTTAATCGCCATGGCAACACTGGCAGGAGGTAGGCCTACAGGAAGAAGGGGGTGTGGCATGACCATAAACGGAAACTCTGACAAACCTGAGGGGATGGAAACAAAAGAAGTGTTTGACAACTGAACCATTTTAAAGCGGACGACTCGTAGGAAACTGGACCTGTTGTTCAGCTCTGAGAGGTGCTGTGAAGACTCTCAGCTCAAAACCAAATCGATCGAAAATCAAAGACGTGATCATGTATTTCAGGGAAAACTCTGATGCCAGGAACATTCATGGTTAACTGTGGAATGTTTGCACCCTTTTCTTGGGAATGTTGCTGATTTCAACACTTTGAAGCAGTGTCTTAAAAAGAGTCATCAGCATTTGTTTCGTCCCTCTGTTGCTCTGACCGTTCATTTCATATCTGTCACTGAGTCAGTTTGATCTGTCCAGGGTGAGAGTTGGTTCTGTTAGTTATTTCTTTTTACTGCAGATATCATGGATGGCAGCAAACTTCCTGCAGCTCAACCAGGACAAAACGAGGTTTTATTCATTGGTCCTGAAGCCCAGAGAGAGAAACTTTTACAAGATCTTAAACCATCAAAAACTGTAAAAACTCTGGGCCTGATTTTAGACTCTGAGCTTAGTTTTATTCCACATATTAAAACATAACAAAGACAGTTTTTACCATCTTAAGAATGAAGCCAGAGTTTCTCTCTCAGGCCGGCAGCTTTCATCTCTTTTACTGCTCTCTGGTCTTTAACCTTCAGCTAATGTTAGCGGTTCTGTTGCATTGTGCTCCACCTGCAGTCCACTTTCCTCCTGCTTGTCCTTTAAGGTTCGTGTTTTTGGAGACAATCGTTCAATGAATATATATTTAATGCCTCTTTATGTAACTTTGGTAAACTGAACTCTTGAAGCACTGCGAGACTGATGAAGATGAGTGAAAAGGTTCCTTCTGCTGAAAGATGGCGCCCCCACACAACAGCTTAACCTCAGCCAGAGGATGATCAGCTCCACCTCTTTCTTCTTCTTCTTCTTCCTCTGGCAGAGGTCCTTAAATCCAGCACAAAGCCTTACAGAACCAGCTGCTGGCCTTCCTCTGAAGAAGCTACAGCAGCCGCTGCACAGATCTGCTGTTTTAAAGGGAATCTATTCATATTTACATATTTGATCGTCTTATTTTTGGTAGTTTTACTGAAGCCTCACTTCCAAAGTGTGTCAGTAAAGGAACTGGACCTTACAAAACTCACTGGTCCAGTCAGGAAGGAGCTGTGACTCACGGTTGGCCAATAGGGAGCTGTGCTGCTGCAGGCTGTTGCCATGGAGAGAACCAGCAGGAGGCGCTCCGACCGAGGAGAGAGGAGGGAGGAGGCGCTGCTCCTTCTCCCACGATGCTTCACTGCCTCCTGCCAAGGACACAGAGGAGGGGAAAGGTAAGGAAAGGAGGAGGCAGAGGGACTTTCCGGTGTTTCAGAGGCCAGGAATCGAACCTGTGTCATCGTTCTCTGATTCAGCTCCCTTTTGGTGCCGCTGCTGGTCACTGTTGCCATGGAGACGCATCATCATCCTCATCTTCTGCAGCTTCAGGGCTTCAGCCATCGCCGCCGTCAGGCCTGCGGACGACAAACAGAGACCTGAAGTGTCCTCAGGGGGGCGCTGCAGCGGCAGGAAACGGGTCAGGAAGGTGTCCGTGTGGCCACCTGCCCGTTGGCCTCAAAGTTAAATACGTTTCTGTTCAGTTTTACTCCTGAAAGTGATGAGGAAGGAGTGACTGATCAATAATTAATGATGCTGGCAGCCGGCTGGTCTCCAGCGACTGAAACAGTCTCTGAACCAGCTCTCTGTCCCGCAGCCACTGGCCCACTTAATTGGCTCCTCTAATTAACTGGATCATATTAACGAGGGAGTTCTGCTAACGAGTGGACAGCCTGCGGCTCGTTACCTGACGGAGAAACACAAAGAAAGTTTTTGTTTTCAGCTTCGTATCCTGCAGCAGATTCAGAGAAACTGGAACATCAGAGACGCTGAACATGGCCTCATATCAGTTCAGAGATACCAGCTGAGCTCAGCACAAAGAGTGGACCGGGGGGGACTACCCTAACCCTTCAGTCTGAACATCCAACCCAAACACCTCCACACTGCTTTAATGAAAGTATGTGCAGCAGAAGGAGCTCCAGTTTAAAACAATGTTCCTCAGAGAAAGACTGGAAGGGATCTGCATATTTCTGCCTCTACAGAGCAGAATATCATTAAAGCATTCAGGGAATCTGGAGGAGTTTCAGTGTAAAGGACGAGGGAGCAAGCCTAAGCTGGACCCCGTGACCTCTGACCCCTCAGACGCTGCATCAAGAACCGTCATTCATCAGCAGCTGATAGAAGCACCTGGACAAGGGATTACTGTGGAAACCTTTGTCCAGCACCACAATACAGAGTTCCATTCACAAGCTTTACTGTGCAGGAAAGAAGCCTGATGTTAACCTCGTCCACTTCTCTGGGCTCGGAGGCGTCTGGGATGGACCGTCACACGGTGGAAACGTGTGCTGTGGTCAGACCCATCAGTATTCCACATCTTTGCTGGAAGAAATGGAGCAAAGAGCAAAAGCAGCATCCAGCCTGCTGTCAGCAGCCAGTCCCTGCAGCCAGGCTCTGTGATGGTATGGGGTTGGATCAGGGGGCAAAGCTCATTTCCACTTCTGTGACGGCAGCATTAATGCAGAAAAGCTCACTGAGATTTTACAGCAACATATGCTGCCTTCAAGGCCACATCTTTTCCTGGGATCTTGTGGAATCTTTTTTAGATCTTTTTGGTAAATTATCCGCTTATATTCACTTATGTAGAATCTTCTGTTCCTCCTGTTCAGATACTTAGTGCCTCTCATTTTATAAGATTTACTAATATGATACTTTTGTATCGTATATAATAAGAAGCACTTCTTCCCAACAGAGCACTTTGCTCTCAGGCTGCAGGTTTCCTTGTGGTTCCCAGAGTTTCTAAAAGCAGAATGGGAGGCAGAGCCTTCAGTTATCAGGCCCCTAAAAGCAGAATGGGAGGCAGAGCCTTCAGTTATCAGGCCCCTAAAAGCAGAACGGGAGGCAGAGCCTTCAGTTATCAGGCCCCTAAAAGCAGAATGGGAGGCAGAGCCTTCAGTTATCAGGCCCCTAAAAGCAGAATGGGAGGCAGAGCCTTCAGTTATCAGGCCCCTAAAAGCAGAATGGGAGGCAGAGCCTTCAGTTATCAGGCCCCTAAAAGCAGAATGGGAGGCAGAGCCTTCAGTTATCAGGCCCCTAAAAGCAGAATGGGAGGCAGAGCCTTCAGTTATCAGGCCCCTAAAAGCAGAATGGGAGGCAGAGCCTTCAGTTATCAGGCCCCTAAAAGCAGAATGGGAGGCAGAGCCTTCAGTTATCAGGCCCCTAAAAGCAGAATGGGAGGCAGAGCCTTCAGTTATCAGGCCCCTAAAAGCAGAACGGGAGGCAGAGCCTTCAGTTATCAGGCCCCTAAAAGCAGAACGGGAGGCAGAGCCTTCAGTTATCAGGCCCCTAAAAGCAGAATGGGAGGCAGAGCCTTCAGTTATCAGGCCCCTAAAAGCAGAATGGGAGGCAGAGCCTTCAGTTATCAGGCCCCTAAAAGCAGAATGGGAGGCAGAGCCTTCAGTTATCAGGCCCCTAAAAGCAGAATGGGAGGCAGAGCCTTCAGTTATCAGGCCCCTAAAAGCAGAATGGGAGGCAGAGCCTTCAGTTATCAGGCCCCTAAAAGCAGAATGGGAGGCAGAGCCTTCAGTTATCAGGCCCCTAAAAGCAGAATGGGAGGCAGAGCCTTCAGTTATCAGGCCCCTAAAAGCAGAATGGGAGGCAGAGCCTTCAGTTATCAGGCCCCTAAAAGCAGAATGGGAGGCAGAGCCTTCAGTTATCAGGCCCCTAAAAGCAGAACGGGAGGCAGAGCCTTCAGTTATCAGGCCCCTAAAAGCAGAACGGGAGGCAGAGCCTTCAGTTATCAGGCCCCTAAAAGCAGAATGGGAGGCAGAGCCTTCAGTTATCAGGCCCCTAAAAGCAGAATGGGAGGCAGAGCCTTCAGTTATCAGGCCCCTAAAAGCAGAATGGGAGGCAGAGCCTTCAGTTATCAGGCCCCTAAAAGCAGAATGGGAGGCAGAGCCTTCAGTTATCAGGCCCCTAAAAGCAGAATGGGAGGCAGAGCCTTCAGTTATCAGGCCCCTAAAAGCAGAATGGGAGGCAGAGCCTTCAGTTATCAGGCCCCTAAAAGCAGAATGGGAGGCAGAGCCTTCAGTTATCAGGCCCCTAAAAGCAGAATGGGAGGCAGAGCCTTCAGTTATCAGGCCCCTAAAAGCAGAATGGGAGGCAGAGCCTTCAGTTATCAGGCCCCTAAAAGCAGAATGGGAGGCCGAGCCTTCAGTTATCAGGCCCCTAAAAGCAGAATGGGAGGCAGAGCCTTCAGTTATCAGGCCCCTCTCTGTGGAACCAGCTGCCAGTTTGGCTTCAGGAAGCAGACCCCCTCTCTACCTTTAAGATCAGGCTGAAACTTTCCTTTCTGATAAAGCTTATAGTTAGGGATGGCTCAGGTGAGCCTGAAACATCCCATAGTTCTGCTGCTATAGGCCCAGACGTACAGCAACTTCTAAGGAGTTACTGCTGTTCCTTTCTGAAAGATGAACATTATTGTTCCCACATTACTTTGTTAGCTGAAGCTTTCTAGTTGAACGGTTCCGTTCTGTAACTCAGACAACCTGCAGCCCAAATCTCCGGCTCGGGAAAGCATTGTTTGCTAGCATCTGCTGCTAACTTACTGCTAACTGCTAACTCACAGCTAACTGCTAACTTACAGCTAACTGCTAACTTACAGCTAACTGCTAACTTACAGCTAACTTACAGCTAACTTACAGCTAACTCACTGCTAACTTACAGCTAACTGCTAACTTACAGCTAACTGCTAACTCACAGCTAACTGCTAACTCACAGCTAACTGCTAACTTATTGCTAACTTACAGCTAACTTACTGCTAACTCACTGCTAACTCACAGCTAACTGCTAACCTGTTTCCCTCTGGGATCAGTAACTATCTGTATCTACAGAGCTGGAGTGTTTCTGACTGCAGGAACAGCTTCATTCGGTCTGCGTCTGATTGGCTGAAACAGCATCTTTGAATGAGTGATTAAACGGGCTGAAGGTTCTTACTCTGCGGTCCGAAAGGCACTGGGTAACTGCTAACTCACAGCTAACTCACAGCTAACTGCTAACTCACAGCTAACTGCTAGCTAACAGCACTGGGTTCTGGGCCAGGAAGGGCTGGTTCATGTTTGAATTGAACTCCAATTGGCTTGAATTGGACTATATCACTGAAGTGCCTTGAGATTATTGTTGTAATCTGGCGCTTTATGAATAAACTGAATTGAATTGAATTCTTACTATTTAAAGGGACTCTATATATTCAGTGCCTTTGACATGTTGAGGGGGCTGGGGATCAAACCACCGACCAGTTTGGCGGACAACCATTGAACAACCTGAGCGGCCTTCAGTGCATCATCTGATCGGACTTTAACTGGCAGAGTCCCCCCTCTTTGGGTCTCTCCCTGACACACAAACGGCTTTAAATGGCATCGTTTCCTGCTAAATCCTCCTGTGAATCCGCTCTGAGTCCATCACAGAAAGCTTTCAGCTGAGGCTCTGAAACAGGGAATACAGCGCTGAGGTTCACCCGAGCGCTTTTACAATCAACGCACAAATAAAACGACGCAAGCACAAATAAACCCGTGTCACTTTGATAGATTCATCTTGTTTACTGCTGAAATGAAGAACCAGCAGCTGGAGAACCTGAAGCCTCTGATCTCCCCGACCTCTGGAGAAATGAGTGTTTTTAATAAAAGCTGCTTTCATTAAGCTGTCAGCTCTGCCAGGTGATGGAGGTCAAAGGGTCGGTCTCTCAGCCGTCTGAAGCAGCAGAGACTGAGCAGAACATCTCTGTTTCAGAACATTAAACGGCTGAAACTCAGCCAGATTATCAGAGTTCAACAACTAAACAAACAGAGCTGCTGCAGCTGATCGATCAGCTGATTATTCACAGAAAAATAAACCTCTGATCTGAGATGGAAAAACACAGACAATTAGCTCATATTTACCAAAGAACCGGAACCAGAACTGATTTAGGATTAGAACCTCCACAAAGCATCCATCCATCCATCCATCCATCCATCCATCCATCCTTCCTTCATCCATCCATCCATCATCCATCCATCCATCCACCAATCTATCCATCCATCCATCCATCCATCCATCATCCATCCATCCATCCAACATCATCTATCCATCCATCCATCCATCCATCCATCCATCATCCTTCCATCCATCCATCCATCCATCCATCCATCCATCCATCATCCATCCATCATCCATCCATCCATCCATCATCCATCCATCATCCATCCATCCATCCATCCATCCATCCATCATCCATCATCCATCCATCCATCATCATCCATCCATCCATCATCCATCCATCCATCCATCCATCCATCCATCCATCCATCCATCATCCATCCATCCATCCATCATCCATCCATCCATCCATCCATCATCCATCAATCCATCCATCCATCCATCCATCCATCCATCCATCCATCATCCATCCATCATCCATCCATCCATCCATCCATCATCCATCCATCATCCATCCATCCATCCATCATCCATCAATCCATCCATCCATCCATCCATCATCCATCATCCATCCATCCATCCATCCATCCATCCATCATCCATCATCCATCCATCCATCCATCCATCCATCCATCCATCCATCCATCCATCCATCCATCCATCCATCATCCATCCATCATCCATCCATCCATCCATCATCCATCAATCCATCCATCCATCCATCCATCATCCATCATCCATCCATCATCCATCCATCCATCATCCATCCATCCATCCATCATCCATCCATCCATCCATCCATCCATCATCCATCCATCCATCCATCCATCATCCATCCATCATCCATCCATCCATCCATCATCCATCATCCATCCATCCATCATCCATCATCCATCCATCATCCATCCATCCATCATCCATCCATCCATCATCCATCCATCCATCCATCCATCCATCCATCATCCATCCATCCATCCATCATCCATCCATCCATCCACCAATCTATCCATCCATCCATCCATCCATCCATCATCCATCCATCCATCCATCCATCATCCATCCATCATCCATCCATCCACCAATCTATCCATCCATCCATCCATCCATCCATCCATCCATCCATCCATCCATCCATCCATCATCCATCCATCCATCATCCATCCATCCATCCATCCATCATCCATCATCCATCCATCATCCATCCATCCATCATCCATCCATCCATCCATCCATCATCCATCCATCATCCATCCATCCATCCATCCATCCATCATCCATCCATCATCCATCCATCCATCATCCATCCATCCATCCATCCATCCATCCATCCATCCATCCATCATCCATCATCCATCCATCCATCCATCCATCCATCCATCCATCATCCATCCATCCATCCATCCATCATCCATCCATCATCCATCCATCCATCCACCAATCTATCCATCCATCCATCCATCCATCCATCCATCCATCCATCTATCATCCATCCATCCATCCATCCATCCATCCATCCATCCATCATCCATCCATCCATCCATCCATCCATCCATCCATCCATCATCCATCCATCCATCCATCCATCCATCCATCATCCATCCATCCATCCATCCATCCATCCATCCATCCATCCATCCATCCATCATCCATCCATCATCCATCCATCCATCCACCAATCTATCCATCCATCCATCCATCCATCCATCTATCATCCATCCATCCATCCATCCATCCATCATCCATCCATCCATCCATCCATCCATCCATCCATCCATCCATCCATCCATCCATCCATCATCCATCCATCCATCCATCCATCCATCCATCATCCATCCATCCATCCATCCATCCATCCATCCATCATCCATCCATCCATCCATCCATCCATCCATCCATCATCCATCCATCATCCATCCATCCATCCACCAATCTATCCATCCATCCATCCATCCATCCATCATCCATCATCCATCCATCCATCCATCCATCATCCATCCATCCATCCATCCATCCATCCATCTATCATCCATCCATCCATCCACCAATCTATCCATCCATCCATCCATCCATCCATCATCCATCATCCATCCATCCATCCATCCATCATCCATCATCCATCCATCCATCCATCCATCCATCCATCCATCCATCATCCATCCATCCATCCATCCATCCATCCATCCATCCATCCATCCATCCATCATCCATCCATCCATCCATCCATCCATCCATCCATCATCCATCCATCCATCCACCAATCTATCCATCCATCCATCCATCATCCATCATCCACCAATCTATCCATCCATCCATCCATCCACCTATCATCCATCCATCCATCCATCATCCATCCATCCACCCATCATCCATCCATCATCCATCCATCCACCAATCTATCCATCCATCCATCCATCATCCATCCATCCATCATCCATCCATCCATCCATCCATCATCCATCATCCATCCATCATCCATCCATCCATCATCCATCCATCCATCCATCCATCCATCCATCCATCCATCCATCATCCATCCATCATCCATCCATCCATCCATCCATCATCCATCCATCATCCATCCATCCATCATCCATCCATCCATCCATCCATCCATCCATCATCCATCCATCCATCCATCCATCCATCCATCATCCATCCATCCATCCATCCATCATCCATCCATCATCCATCCATCCATCCACCAATCTATCCATCCATCCATCCATCCATCATCCATCCATCCATCCATCCATCATCCATCCATCCATCCATCATCCATCCATCCATCCATCTATCATCCATCCATCCATCCATCCATCCATCCATCATCCATCCATCCATCCATCCATCCATCCATCCATCATCCATCCATCCATCCATCCATCCATCCATCATCCATCCATCATCCATCCATCCATCCACCAATCTATCCATCCATCCATCCATCCATCCATCATCCATCATCCATCCATCCATCCATCCATCCATCATCCATCCATCCATCCATCCATCATCCATCATCCATCCATCCATCCATCCATCCATCATCCATCCATCCATCCATCCATCATCC
>JAVGWW010000021.1:31746997-31824497 GCA_036924055.1 Leuresthes tenuis
CCATCATCCATCCATCCATCCATCCATCCATCCATCCATCCATCATCCATCCATCCATCCATCATCCATCCATCCATCCATCCATCATCCATCAATCCATCCATCCATCCATCCATCCATCCATCCATCCATCCATCATCCATCCATCATCCATCCATCCATCCATCATCCATCCATCATCCATCCATCCATCCATCATCCATCAATCCATCCATCCATCCATCCATCATCCATCATCCATCCATCCATCCATCCATCCATCCATCATCCATCATCCATCCATCCATCCATCCATCCATCCATCCATCCATCCATCCATCCATCCATCATCCATCCATCATCCATCCATCCATCCATCATCCATCAATCCATCCATCCATCCATCCATCATCCATCATCCATCCATCATCCATCCATCCATCATCCATCCATCCATCCATCATCCATCCATCCATCCATCCATCATCCATCCATCATCCATCCATCCATCCATCATCCATCATCCATCCATCCATCATCCATCATCCATCCATCATCCATCCATCCATCATCCATCCATCCATCATCCATCCATCCATCCATCCATCCATCCATCATCCATCCATCCATCCATCATCCATCCATCCATCCACCAATCTATCCATCCATCCATCCATCCATCCATCCATCCATCATCCATCCATCATCCATCCATCCATCCATCCATCATCCATCCATCATCCATCCATCCACCAATCTATCCATCCATCCATCCATCCATCCATCCATCCATCCATCCATCATCCATCCATCCATCATCCATCCATCCATCCATCCATCATCCATCATCCATCCATCATCCATCCATCCATCATCCATCCATCCATCCATCCATCATCCATCCATCATCCATCCATCCATCCATCCATCCATCATCCATCCATCATCCATCCATCCATCATCCATCCATCCATCCATCCATCCATCCATCCATCCATCCATCATCCATCATCCATCCATCCATCCATCCATCCATCCATCCATCCATCATCCATCCATCCATCCATCCATCATCCATCCATCATCCATCCATCCATCCACCAATCTATCCATCCATCCATCCATCCATCCATCTATCATCCATCCATCCATCCATCCATCCATCCATCCATCATCCATCCATCCATCCATCCATCCATCCATCCATCATCCATCCATCCATCCATCCATCCATCCATCCATCCATCCATCCATCCATCCATCATCCATCCATCATCCATCCATCCATCCACCAATCTATCCATCCATCCATCCATCCATCCATCTATCATCCATCCATCCATCCATCCATCCATCCATCCATCCATCCATCCATCCATCCATCCATCCATCATCCATCCATCCATCCATCCATCCATCCATCCATCCATCCATCATCCATCCATCCATCCATCCATCATCCATCCATCCATCCATCCATCCATCCATCATCCATCCATCATCCATCCATCCATCCACCAATCTATCCATCCATCCATCCATCCATCCATCATCCATCATCCATCCATCCATCCATCCATCATCCATCCATCCATCCATCCATCCATCCATCCATCTATCATCCATCCATCCATCCACCAATCTATCCATCCATCCATCCATCCATCCATCATCCATCATCCATCCATCCATCCATCCATCATCCATCCATCCATCCATCCATCCATCCATCCATCCATCCATCCATCCATCATCCATCCATCCATCCATCCATCCATCCATCCATCCATCCATCCATCCATCCATCATCCATCCATCCATCCACCAATCTATCCATCCATCCATCCATCATCCATCATCCACCAATCTATCCATCCATCCATCCATCCACCTATCATCCATCCATCCATCCATCATCCATCCATCCACCCATCATCCATCCATCATCCATCCATCCACCAATCTATCCATCCATCCATCCATCATCCATCCATCCATCATCCATCCATCCATCCATCCATCATCCATCATCCATCCATCATCCATCCATCCATCATCCATCCATCCATCCATCCATCCATCCATCATCCATCCATCATCCATCCATCCATCCATCCATCATCCATCCATCATCCATCCATCCATCATCCATCCATCCATCCATCCATCCATCCATCATCCATCCATCCATCCATCCATCCATCCATCATCCATCCATCCATCCATCCATCATCCATCCATCATCCATCCATCCATCCACCAATCTATCCATCCATCCATCCATCATCCATCCATCCATCCATCCATCCATCATCCATCCATCCATCCATCATCCATCCATCCATCCATCTATCATCCATCCATCCATCCATCCATCCATCATCCATCCATCCATCCATCCATCCATCCATCCATCCATCATCCATCCATCCATCCATCCATCCATCCATCATCCATCCATCATCCATCCATCCATCCACCAATCTATCCATCCATCCATCCATCCATCCATCATCCATCATCCATCCATCCATCCATCCATCCATCATCCATCCATCCATCCATCCATCATCCATCATCCATCCATCCATCCATCCATCCATCATCCATCCATCCATCCATCCATCATCCATCCATCCATCCATCCATCCATCCATCATCCATCATCCATCCATCCATCCATCATCCATCCATCCATCCATCCATCCATCCATCCATCTATCATCCATCCATCCATCCATCCATCCATCCATCCATCATCCATCCATCCATCCATCCATCCATCCATCCATCATCCATCCATCCATCCATCCATCCATCCATCCATCATCCATCCATCCATCCATCCATCCATCCATCCATCATCCATCCATCCATCCATCCATCCATCCATCCATCCATCATCCATCCATCATCCATCCATCCATCCACCAATCTATCCATCCATCCATCCATCATCCATCATCCATCCATCCATCCATCCATCATCCATCCATCCATCCATCCATCCATCCATCTATCTTCCATCCATCCATCCATCCATCCATCCATCCATCATCCATCCATCCATCCATCCATCCATCATCCATCATCCACCAATCTATCCATCCATCCATCCATCCATCCACCTATCATCCATCCATCCATCCATCATCCATCCATCCACCCATCATCCATCATCCATCCATCCATCCATCCATCATCCATCCATCCTCCACCAATCTATCCATCATCCACCAATCTATCCATCCATCATCCATAATTCTAACCCTGACACCGTATCCAGGATAGGAAATGAACCGGATGGCACTGGTAGAGTCTGATTTACAGTGAACCAAACTCCAGAATCCAAATGATCCATTTTGAGGGAGCTGACATCGTTGAATCCTGAAGCTCCTCCCACAGGACAGCATGAGGGTTGTAAGCCTTCTCAAAGCACTAAGAGGTGGTGTCATGTTCCTCGTCCGGGATGAAAGCAAACTGACAAGGAGGAAGACGTCGTGTTCTCAATGGAACCGTAAACAAAAGCCTAAACCTGAGGTTCAGCTATTGGCTGGACTGTTGTACCCGCCTCTGGCAGCAGAACTGGAAACAGCACATTAACACAGAAGCAGTAACAGCAGGTGGAGGACTGAACTGATCTTTAGTGGAACACGACCTACTGACCTCCATCCTCTGTGGGTAAAACGTGGGCCCCATGGGGTCTGAGGCCCCTGGTCTGCAGGGTGATGGAGACAGAAGTCAACAGATTTAGGCTTTACTGTCAATAATCTGTTGATTCTTCTAAAAAGATCAGGAAAAACCCTGAGCACTGCCTGTCAGGAAGAAAGCCTCCATTTGTCTGATCCCGCAGGCTCTGTCAGACTTACTGTACTCCATGTGATTAGAGCTATAATTAGCAGATTAATTAGAAGATGTCAGAGTGACTGACAGATTGGAGTCTGACCTGAAGCTCTGAGTGTTTCATCTTAAAAACCATGAAAGAGAAGCTGCTTAAGAGGATTTTAAGTGTTAGCAACTGGATTCTCCCTCAAGCTGTTTCCATCCACACACATTCATGCACAATGTGACACCGTGAGTGTGATCTAAAACGGCTCACTTTAATCTTTCTGGAGAGGCAATCCTTTTTGGAGGAAAAAAAGAAGGATGTTGTGTTCAGCTGTCAGTGACGTTCTGTTGGAGACTGTTGGGTTCAATAAAACGGAATAAACTAAATCAACAACAAAAAAAACACAAAATGAAACAGAATAAACACAAAATAAAACAGAATAAACAAAATAAAATGAAAGAAACAGAATAAACACAAAATGAAACAGAATAAACAAAATAAAATGAAAAAAACAGAATAAACACAAAATAAAACAGAATAAACACTAAATAAACAGAATAAACACTAAATAAAACAGGTTAAACAGAATAAACACTAAATAAAACAGAATAAACAGAATAAACACTATATAAAACAAAATAAACACTAAATAAAACAGAATAAACACTAAATAAAACAGAATAAACACTGAATAAAACAGAATAAACACTAAATAAAACAGAATAAACACTAAATAAAACAGAATAAACACTAAATAAAACAGAATAAACAGAATAAACACAGAATAAAACAGAATAAACACAGAATAAACAGAATAAACACTAAATAAAACAGGTTAAACAGAATAAACACTAAATAAAACAGAATAAACAGAATAAACACTAAATAAAACAGAATAAACACTAAATAAAACAGAATAAACACTAAATAAAACAGAATAAACACAAAATAAAATAGAATAAACACTAAATAAAACAGAATAAACACTGAATAAAACAGAATAAACACTAAATAAAACAGAATAAACACAGAATAAAACAGAATAAACAGAATAAACACTAAATAAAACAGAATAAACACAAAATAAAACAGAATAAACACTAAATAAAACAGAATAAACAGAATAAACACATAAGAAAACAGAATAAACACTAAATAAAACAGAATAAACACTAAATAAAACAGAATAAACACATAATAAAACAGAATAAACACTGAATAAAACAGAATAAACACATAATAAAACACAATAAACACAATAAAACAGAATAAAACAGATTCAACACTGAATAAAACAGAATAAACACTAAATAAAACAGAATAAACACTGAATAAAACAGAGTAAACACATAATAAAACACAATAAACACAATAAAACAAAATAAAACAGAATCAACACAAAATAAAACAGAATAAACACTGAATAAAACAGAATAAACACAATAAAACAGAATCAACACTGAATGAAACAGAATAAACACAAAATAAAACAGAATAAACACTAAATAAAACAGAATAAAACAGAATCAACACTGAATAAAACAGAATAAACACTGAATAAAACAGAATAAACACTAAATAAAACAGAATAAACACTAAATAAAACAATAAACAGAATAAACACTAAATAAAACAGAATAAACACTAAATAAAACAGAATAAACACTAAATAAAACAGAATAAACACTAAATAAAACAGAATCAACACTGAATAAAACAGAATAAACACTAAATAAAACAGAATAAACACTAAATAAAACAATAAACAGAATAAACACTAAATAAAACAGAATAAACACTAAATAAAACAGAATAAACAGAGTAAACACATAAGAAAACAGAATAAACACTAAATAAAACAGAATAAACACTAAATAAAACAGAATAAACACATAATAAAACAGAGTAAACACTAAATAAAACAGAATAAATACTAAATAAAACAGAATAAACACTAAATAAAACAGAATAAACACTAAATAAAACAATAAACAGAATAAACACTAAATAAAACAGAATAAACACTAAATAAAACAGAATAAACACTAAATAAAACAGAATAAACACTAAATAAAACAGAATCAACACTGAATAAAACAGAATAAACACTAAATAAAACAGAATAAACACTAAATAAAACAGAATAAACACTAAATAAAACAATAAACAGAATAAACACTAAATAAAACAGAATAAACACTAAATAAAACAGAATAAACAGAGTAAACACATAAGAAAACAGAATAAACACTAAATAAAACAATAAACAGAATAAACACTAAATAAAACAGAATAAACACTAAATAAAACAGAATAAACACATAATAAAACAGAGTAAACACTAAATAAAACAGAATAAACACTAAATAAAACAGAATAAACACTAAATAAAACAGAATAAACACTGAATGAAACAGAATAAACACTAAATAAAACAGAATAAACACTAAATAAAACAGAATAAACACTAAATAAAACAGAATAAACACTAAATAAAACAGAATAAACACTAAATAAAACAGAATCAACACTGAATAAAACAGAATAAACACTAAATAAAACAGAATAAACACTAAATAAAACAGAATAAACACTAAATAAAACAGAATAAACACTAAATAAAACAGAATAAACACTAAATAAAACAGAATAAACACTAAATAAAACAGAATAAACACTAAATAAAACAGAATAAACACATAATAAAACACAATAAACACTGAATAAAACAGAATAAAACAGATTCAACACTGAATAAAACAGAATAAACACATAATAAAACAGAATAAACACTAAATAAAACAGAATAAAACAGATTCAACACTGAATAAAACAGAATAAACACTAAATAAAACAGAATAAACACTAAATAAAACAGAATAAACACCATGTTGTTCTGATCCAGATGGAAGAATAAATGCAACAGAACTGCCGGTCGTTTCAATGTCAGCGTCGTGATTCCTACTAAAATAATGTGATTTAAACAGATTGTCAGAATATCTGCATCCTTTGTTTCGCTCACCTGTCTGAGTCAGCAGGGTGGGGCTTATTAGGCCCCGTGGGAGGAGCCTGGAGCTGTCACTCATGTTGGCCACACCCAGAGTTCTCTTCGGGGGACGACCTGGTCGAGAGCTGAGAGGCAAACAGAGTTAAAACACAGCAGGACACAAAGGGAAATCTACCGTTTCCTTGTGGTTCCAGAGTTTCTTCCTTCAGTTATCAGGCCCCTAAAAGCAGAATGGGAGGCAGAGCCTTCAGTTATCAGGCCCCTAAAAGCAGAACGGGAGGCAGAGCCTTCAGTTATCAGGCCCCTAAAAGCAGAATGGGAGGCAGAGCCTTCAGTTATCAGGCCCCTAAAAGCAGAATGGGAGGCAGAGCCTTCAGTTATCAGGCTCCTAAAAGCAGAATGGGAGGCAGAGCCTTCAGTTATCAGGCCCCTAAAAGCAGAATGGGAGGCAGAGCCTTCAGTTATCAGGCTCCTAAAAGCAGAATGGGAGGCAGAGCCTTCAGTTATCAGGCCCCTAAAAGCAGAATGGGAGGCAGAGCCTTCAGTTATCAGGCTCCTAAAAGCAGAATGGGAGGCAGAGCCTTCAGTTATCAGGGCCCTAAAAGCAGAATGGGAGGCAGAGCCTTCAGTTATCAGATCCCTAAAAGCAGAATGGGAGGCAGAGCCTTCAGTTATCAGGCCCCTAAAAGCAGAATGGGAGGCAGAGCCTTCAGTTATCAGGCCCCTAAAAGCAGAATGGGAGGCAGAGCCTTCAGTTATCAGGCCCCTAAAAGCAGAATGGGAGGCAGAGCCTTCAGTTATCAGGCCCCTAAAAGCAGAATGGGAGGCAGAGCCTTCAGTTATCAGGCCCCTAAAAGCAGAATGGGAGGCAGAGCCTTCAGTTATCAGGCCCCTAAAAGCAGAATGGGAGGCAGAGCCTTCAGTTATCAGGCCCCTAAAAGCAGAATGGGAGGCAGAGCCTTCAGTTATCAGGCCCCTAAAAGCAGAATGGGAGGCAGAGCCTTCAGTTATCAGGCCCCTAAAAGCAGAATGGGAGGCAGAGCCTTCAGTTATCAGGCCCCTAAAAGCAGAATGGGAGGCAGAGCCTTCAGTTATCAGGCCCCTAAAAGCAGAATGGGAGGCAGAGCCTTCAGTTATCAGGCCCCTAAAAGCAGAATGGGAGGCAGAGCCTTCAGTTATCAGGCCCCTAAAAGCAGAATGGGAGGCAGAGCCTTCAGTTATCAGGCCCCTAAAAGCAGAATGGGAGGCAGAGCCTTCAGTTATCAGGCCCCTCTCTGTGGAACCAGCTGCCAGTTTGGCTTCAGGAAGCAGACACCCTCTCTACCTTTAAGATCAGGCTGAAACTTTCCTTTCTGATAAAGCTTATAGTTAGGGATGGCTCAGGTGAGCCTGAAACATCCCATAGTTCTGCTGCTATAGGCCCAGCCTGCTGGGGGAGCTCCCATGATGCACCTCTCCTCCCTCCATGTACAGATGACATCATTGCTGTCATTAACTTGTGTTTCTCTCTCTCAGCAGGTGTCTCTGGCCTGGTGTTACGCTGCTTGTTGTCCCCTCTTTCCTGTCCTCTCAGCCCCAGCTGGTCCAGGCAGATGGACCCTTCCTGGTTCTGGTTCTGATGGAGGTTTCTTCCTGGTTCTGGTTCTGATGGAGGTTTCTTCCTGGTTCTGGTTCTGATGGAGGTTTCTTCCTGGTTCTGGTTCTGATGGAGGTTTCTTCCTGTTAAAAGGAGTTTTTTCTCTCTATTGAGCTGAAAGCTAAAGCTGAACTGTGAGGGTCCGACACACAAAGACTTCACACACAGTGGCAGTCCTGGGGGTGCACACAGGTCAGCGTTTGACTGACAGATCTGAGTCAGCCGCCCACATTCACTAAATTAAATTCTGTGTTTCAACATTTAATTAAACTGGAACAAAACGTCTTTCATGTGGCCCACAGACCAGTTTAACCCAGTGAGACCAGTTCAGCTCTGACCTGAAACCTGTGTCTGTGGTTCGGTTTTAGGTTTCAGGTCAGGTGAGGGTTTCTGTCCCTGAGCCGGAGTGCAAGGACAGCTTCAGCAGCAGTGAGTAAAACTAAGTGAACCCCTGATGCAGCAGCTTCAGCAGCAGTGAGTGAGAAACTAAGTGAACCCCTGATGCAGCAGCTTCAGCAGCAGTGAGTGTAAAACTAAGTGAACCCCTGATGCAGCAGCTTCAGCAGCAGTGAGTGTAAAACTAAGTGAACCCCTGATGCAGCAGCTTCAGCAGCAGTGAGTGAGAAACTAAGTGAACCCCTGATGCAGCAGCTTCAGCAGCAGTGAGTGTAAAACTAAGTGAACCCCTGATCCAGCAGCTTCAGCAGCAGTGAGTGAAACTAAGTGAACCCCTGATCCAGCAGCTTCAGCAGCAGTGAGTAAAACTAAGTGAACCCCTGATCCAGCAGCTTCAGCAGCAGTGAGTGTAAAACTAAGTGAACCCCTGATGCAGCAGCTTCAGCAGCAGTGAGTGTAAAACTAAGTGAACCCCTGATGCAGCAGCTTCAGCAGCAGTGAGTGAGAAACTAAGTGAACCCCTGATGCAGCAGCTTCAGCAGCAGTGAGTGTAAAACTAAGTGAACCCCTGATCCAGCAGCTTCAGCAGCAGTGAGTGAAACTAAGTGAACCCCTGATCCAGCAGCTTCAGCAGCAGTGAGTAAAACTAAGTGAACCCCTGATCCAGCAGCTTCAGCAGCAGTGAGTGTAAAACTAAGTGAACCCCTGATCCAGCAGCTTCAGCAGCAGTGAGTGTAAAACTAAGTGAACCCCTGATCCAGCAGCTTCAGCAGCAGTGAGTGTAAAACTAAGTGAACCCCTGATGCAGCAGCTTCAGCAGCAGTGAGTGTAAAACTAAGTGAACCCCTGATGCAGCAGCTTCAGCAGCAGTGAGTGAGAAACTAAGTGAACCCCTGATGCAGCAGCTTCAGCAGCAGTGAGTGTAAAACTAAGTGAACCCCTGATCCAGCAGCTTCAGCAGCAGTGAGTGTAAAACTAAGTGAACCCCTGATCCAGCAGCTTCAGCAGCAGTGAGTGTAAAACTAAGTGAACCCCTGATCCAACAGCTTCAGCAGCAGTGAGTGTAAAACTAAGTGAACCCCTGATCCAGCAGCTTCAGCAGCAGTGAGTGTAAAACTAAGTGAACCCCTGATCCAGCAGCTTCAGCAGCAGTGAGTGAAACTAAGTGAACCCCTGATCCAGCAGCTTCAGCAGCAGTGAGTAAAACTAAGTGAACCCCTGATCCAGCAGCTTCAGCAGCAGTGAGTGTAAAACTAAGTGAACCCCTGATCCAGCAGCTTCAGCAGCAGTGAGTGTAAAACTAAGTGAACCCCTGATCCAGCAGCTTCAGCAGCAGTGAGCTGCAGTGATGGTTTCCTGTGGGACGTTATCAGTCTCTCTCAGGGTTCTGGAGGAATCTCGGCCCTCTTCTCTCCAGCGCTGCTTCAGCTCATTGAGGTTTGCAGCTTTGGTTTCTGCACAGCTCTCTTAAGGTCCCACCACAGCATTTCAGTCAGGCTGAGGTCTGGACTCTGACTGGACCATTGCAACACCTTGATTCTTCTCTTTTTCCCACATTCTGCTGTAGATCTGCTGCTGTGTTTGGGATCATTGTCCTTCTCATTTTCCCATCCTGAGCGAGGCATCAGAGGCAGAACCAGGAACGGTGGCCATCTGCTTCGACCAGCTGAGGATTCATGTCTGAAAAATGTTTTATTTACTACCTTCCATCCAAAGATGTGTGACGTGTGAAAACTGTAAAAACTCACACCAAAACAAAAAGACGACGTTATTTTCACTCAGACATCATGTTTGTAGCAGAATCTCGTCTCATTGCTTCAGGAGATGATGACAATAAAAACACACAGCCGTCAATCACAGATTATAACTTCATGCTCTGTGTGTGCGGTGTGAAGGTCGCACTGTAACACACACACTGTAACAGACACACTGTAACACACACACTGTAACACACACTGTAACACACACACTGTAACACACACTGTAACACACACACTGTAACACACACACTGTAACACACACACTGTAACACACACTGTAAAAGACACACTGTAACACACACTGTAAAAGACACACTGTAAAAGACACACTGTAACACACACTGTAAAAGACACACTGTAAAAGACACACTGTAACAGACACACTGTAACACACACACTGTAACACACACTGTAACACACACACTGTAACAAACACTGTAACACACACTGTAACACACACTGTAACACACACTGTAACACACACACTGTAACACACACACAGACACACACTGTAACACACACACAGGCACACACTGTAACACACACACTGTAATAGACACACTGTAACACACACACTGTAACACACACTGTAACACACACACTGTAACACACACTGTAACAGACACACTGTAACACACACTGTAACACACACTGTAAAAGACACACTGTAACACACACTGTAACACATACTGTAACAGACACTGTAACAGACACACTGTAACACACACACTGTAACACACACTGTAACACACACTGTAACACACACTGTAACACACACACTGTAACACACACTGCAACACACACAGACACACACTGTAAAACACACTCTAACAAACACTGTAAAAGACACACTGTAACACACACTGTAACACATACTGTAACAGACACTGTAACAGACACACTGTAACACACACACTGTAACAGACACACTGTAACAGACACACTGTAAAAGACACACTGTAACACACACACTGTAAAAGACACACTGTAACAGACACACTATAACACACACACTGTAACAGACACACTGTAACAGACACACTGTAAAAGACACACTGTAACACACACACTGTAACACACACACTGTAAAAGACAAACTGTAAAAGACACACTATAACACACACACTCTAACACACACACTGTAACATACACACTGTAACACACACACTGTAACACACACTGTAACACACACACTGTAACAGACACACTGTAACAGACACACTGTAACACACACACTGTAACAGACACACTGTAACAGACACACTGTAAAAGACACACTGTAACACACACACTGTAACACACACACTGTAAAAGACACACTGTAACAGACACACTATAACACACACACTCTAACACACACACTGTAACAGACACACTGTAACACACACACTGTAACACACACTGTAACACACACTGTAACACACACTGTAACACACACACTGTAACACACACTGTAAAAGACACACTGTAACAGACACACTGTAACACACACACTGTAACACACACTGTAACACACACACTGTAACACACACACTGTAACAGACACACTGTAACACACACACTGTAACACACACACTGTAACACACACACTGTAACACACACTGTAAAAGACACACTGTAACACACACTGTAAAAGACACACTGTAAAAGACACTGTAACAGACACACTGTAACACACACACTGTAACACACACTGTAACACACACTGTAACACACACACTGTAACACACACTGTAACACACACACTGTAACACACACACTGTAACACACACACTGCAACACACACTAACACACACACTGTAACACACACTGTAACACACACTGTAACACACACACTGTAACACACACACTGTAACACACACACTGTAACACACACTGTAACACACACACAGGCACACACTGTAACACACACACTGTAACAGACACACTGTAACACACACACTGTAACACACACTGTAACACACACACTGTAACACACACTGTAAAAGACACACTGTAACAGACACACTGTAACACACACTGTAACACACACTGTAAAAGACACACTGTAACACACACTGTAACACACACTGTAACAGACACTGTAACAGACACACTGTAACACACACACTGTAACACACACTGTAACACACACTGTAACACACACACTGTAACACACACTAACACACACACTGTAACACACACACTGTAACAGACACTGTAACAGACACACTGTAACAGACACACTGTAACACACACACTGTAACACACACTGTAACACACACTGTAACACACACACTGTAACACACACACTGCAACACACACTAACACACACACTGTAACACACACTGTAACACACACTGTAACACACACACTGTAACACACACACTGTAACACACACTGTAACAAACACTGTAACACACATTGTAACACACACTGCAACACACACTGTAACACACACACTGTAACAAACACTGTAACACACACTGTAACACACACACTGTAACACACACACAGACACACACTGTAACACACACACAGGCACACACTGTAACACACACACTGTAACACACACACTGTAACAAACACTGTAACACACACTGTAACACACACTGTAACACACACACTGTAACACACACACAGACACACACTGTAACACACACACAGGCACACACTGTAACACACACACTGTAACAGACACACTGTAACACACACACTGTAACACACACTGTAACACACACACTGTAACACACACTGTAAAAGACACACTGTAACAGACACACTGTAACACACACTGTAACACACACTGTAAAAGACACACTGTAACACACACTGTAACACACACTGTAACAGACACTGTAACAGACACACTGTAACACACACACTGTAACACACACTGTAACACACACTGTAACACACACACTGTAACACACACTGCAACACACACAGACACACACTGTAACACACACTGTAACAAACACTGTAACAGACACTGTAACAGACACACTGTAACACACACACTGTAACACACTCTGTAACACACACTGTAACACACACACTGTAACACACACACTGTAACAGACACACTGTAACAGACACACTGTAACACACACTGTAACACACACTGTAACAGACACACTGTAACAGACACACTGTAACACACACACTGTAACAGACACACTGTAACAGACACACTGTAAAAGACACACTGTAACACACACACTGTAACACACACACTGTAAAAGACACACTGTAACAGACACACTATAACACACACACTCTAACACACACACTGTAACACACACACTGTAACACACACACTGTAATACACACACTGTAACACACACTGTAACACACACTGTAACACACACACTGTAACACACACACTGTAACACACACACTGTAACAGACAAACACTGTAACACACACACTGTAAAAGACACACTGTAACACACACTATAACACACACACTGTAACACACACACTGTAACACACACACTGTAACACACACACTGTAAAAGACACACTGTAACAGACACACTATAACACACACACTCTAACACAAACACTGTAACACACACACTGTAAAAGACACACTGTAATACACACTGTAACACACACTGTAACACACACTGTAACACACACACTGTAACACACACACTGTAACAGACAAACACTGTAACACACACACTGTAAAAGACACACTGTAACACACACTAACACACACACTGTAACACACACTGTAACACACACTGTAACACACACTGTAACACACACACTGTAACACACACTATAACACACACACTGTAACACACACACTGTAACACACACTGTAACAAACACTGTAACAGACACTGTAACAGACACACTGTAACACACACACTGTAACACACACTGTAACACACTGTAACACACACTGTAACACACACACTGTAACACACACACTGTAACAGACACACTATAACAGACACACTGTAACACACACTGTAACACACACTGTAACAGACACACTGTAACAGACACACTGTAACAGACACACTGTAACAGACACACTGTAACACACACACTGTAACACACACACTGTAAAAGACACACTGTAACAGACACACTATAACACACACACTCTAACACACACACTGTAACACACACACACTGTAACACACACACTGTAATACACACACTGTAACACACACTGTAACACACACACTGTAACACAAACACTGTAACACACACACTGTAACAGACAAACACTGTAACACACACACTGTAAAAGACACACTGTAACACACACACTGTAACAGACACACTGTAACACACACACTGTAACACACACTATAACACACACACTGTAACACACACACTGTAACAGACAAACACTGTAACACACACACTGTAAAAGACACACTGTAACAGACACACTGTAACAGACACACTGTAACACACACACTGTAACACACACTGTAACACACACACTGTAAAAGACACACTGTAACACACACACTGTAACAGACACACTGTAACAGACACACTGTAACACACACACTGTAACACACACACTGTAACAGACACACTGTAACACACACACTGTAACACACACTATAACACACACACTGTAACACACACACTGTAACACACACACTGTAACAGACAAACACTGTAACAGACACACTGTAACAGACACACTGTAACACACACACTGTAACACACACTGTAACACACACACTGTAAAAGACACACTGTAACACACACACTGTAAAAGACACACTGTAACACACACACTGTAACACACACACTGTAACAGACAAACACTGTAAAAGACACACTGTAACAGACACACTGTAACACACACACTGTAACACACACACTGTAACACACACTGTAACACACACACTGTAAAAGACACACTGTAACACACACACTGTAACACACACACTGTAAAAGACACACTGTAACAGACACACTGTAACACACACACTGTAACACACACACTGTAACACACACACTGTAACAGACAAACACTGTAACACACACACTGTAAAAGACACACTGTAACAGACACACTGTAACACACACACTGTAACACACACACTGTAACACACACACTGTAACAGACAAACACTGTAACACACACACTGTAAAAGACACACTGTAACACACACACTGTAACAGACAAACACTGTAACAGACACACTGTAACAGACACACTGTAACAGACACACTGTAACACACACACTGTAACACACACTGTAACACACACACTGTAAAAGACACACTGTAACACACACACTGTAAAAGACACACTGTAACAGACACACTGTAACACACACACTGTAACACACACTGTAACACACACACTGTAAAAGACACACTGTAACAGACACACTGTAACACACACACTGTAACAGACACACTGTAACAGACACACTGTAACACACACACTGTAACACACACTGTAACACACACACTGTAACACACACTGTAACACACACACTGTAACACACACACAGACACACAATGTAACACACACACAGGCACACACTGTAACACACACACTGTAACACACACACTGTAACACACACACAGACACACACTGTAACACACACACAGGCACACACTGTAACACACACACTGTAACACACACACTGTAACAAACACTGTAACACACACTGTAACACACACTGTAACACACACACTGTAACACACACACAGACACACAATGTAACACACACACAGGCACACACTGTAACACACACACTGTAACAGACACACTGTAACACACACACTGTAACACACACACTGTAACACACACTGTAAAAGACACACTGTAACAGACACACTGTAACACACACTGTAACACACACTGTAAAAGACACACTGTAACACACACTGTAACACACACTGTAACAGACACTGTAACAGACACACTGTAACACACACACTGTAACACACACTGTAACACACACTGTAACACACACACTGTAACACACACTGCAACACACACAGACACACACTGTAACACACACTGTAACAAACACTGTAACAGACACTGTAACAGACACACTGTAACACACACACTGTAACACACACACTGTAACACACACACTGTAACACACACACTGTAACAGACACACTGTAACAGACACACTGTAACACACACTGTAACACACACTGTAACAGACACACTGTAACAGACACACTGTAACACACACACTGTAACAGACACACTGTAACAGACACACTGTAAAAGACACACTGTAACACACACACTGTAACACACACACTGTAATACACACACTGTAACACACACTGTAACACACACACTGTAACACACACACTGTAACACACACACTGTAACAGACAAACACTGTAACACACACACTGTAAAAGACACACTGTAACACACACTATAACACACACACTGTAACACACACACTGTAACACACACACTGTAACACACACACTGTAAAAGACACACTGTAACAGACACACTATAACACACACACTCTAACACAAACACTGTAACACACACACTGTAAAAGACACACTGTAATACACACTGTAACACACACTGTAACACACACTGTAACACACACACTGTAACACACACACTGTAACAGACAAACACTGTAACACACACACTGTAAAAGACACACTGTAACACACACTAACACACACACTGTAACACACACTGTAACACACACTGTAACACACACTGTAACACACACACTGTAACACACACTATAACACACACACTGTAACACACACACTGTAACACACACACTGTAACACACACACTGTAACAGACAAACACTGTAACACACACACTGTAAAAGACACACTGTAACACACACTAACACACACACTGTAACACACACTGTAACACACACTGTAACACACACTGCAACACACACTAACACACACACTGTAACACACACACTGTAACACACACTGTAACAAACACTGTAACAGACACTGTAACAGACACACTGTAACACACACACTGTAACACACACTGTAACACACTGTAACACACACTGTAACACACACACTGTAACACACACACTGTAACAGACACACTGTAACAGACACACTGTAACACACACTGTAACACACACTGTAACAGACACACTGTAACAGACACACTGTAACACACACACTGTAACAGACACACTGTAACAGACACACTGTAAAAGACACACTGTAACACACACACTGTAACACACACACTGTAAAAGACACACTGTAACAGACACACTATAACACACACACTCTAACACACACACTGTAACACACACACTGTAACACACACACTGTAACACACACTGTAACACACACACTGTAACACACACACTGTAACACACACTGTAACACACACACTGTAACACACACACTGTAACAGACAAACACTGTAACACACACACTGTAAAAGACACACTGTAACACACACACTGTAACAGACACACTGTAACACACACACTGTAACACACACTATAACACACACACTGTAACACACACACTGTAACAGACAAACACTGTAACACACACACTGTAAAAGACACACTGTAACACACACTATAACACACACACTGTAACACACACACTGTAACACACACACTGTAACAGACAAACACTGTAACAGACACACTGTAACAGACACACTGTAACACACACTGTAACACACACACTGTAAAAGACACACTGTAACACACACACTGTAAAAGACACACTGTAACAGACACACTGTAACACACACTGTAACACACACACTGTAAAAGACACACTGTAACACACACACTGTAACAGACAAACACTGTAACAGACACACTGTAACACACACACTGTAACACACACTGTAACACACACACTGTAAAAGACACACTGTAACACACACACTGTAAAAGACACACTGTAACAGACACACTGTAACACACACTGTAACACACACACTGTAAAAGACACACTGTAACACACACACTGTAACACACACACTGTAAAAGACACACTGTAACAGACACACTGTAACACACACACTGTAACACACACACTGTAACACACACACTGTAACAGACAAACACTGTAACACACACACTGTAAAAGACACACTGTAACAGACACACTGTAACACACACACTGTAACACACACACTGTAACAGACAAACACTGTAAAAGACACACTGTAACACACACACTGTAACACACACTGTAACACACACACTGTAAAAGACACACTGTAACACACACACTGTAACACACACACTGTAAAAGACACACTGTAACAGACACACTGTAACACACACACTGTAACACACACACTGTAACAGACAAACACTGTAACACACACACTGTAAAAGACACACTGTAACAGACACACTGTAACACACACACTGTAACACACACACTGTAACACACACACTGTAACAGACAAACACTGTAACACACACACTGTAAAAGACACACTGTAACACACACACTGTAACAGACAAACACTGTAACAGACACACTGTAACAGACACACTGTAACAGACACACTGTAACACACACACTGTAACACACACTGTAACACACACACTGTAAAAGACACACTGTAACACACACACTGTAAAAGACACACTGTAACAGACACACTGTAACACACACACTGTAACACACACTGTAACACACACACTGTAAAAGACACACTGTAACAGACACACTGTAACACACACACTGTAACAGACACACTGTAACAGACACACTGTAACACACACACTGTAACACACACAGACACACACTGTAACACACACACTGTAACACACACTGTAACACACACAGACACACACTGTAACACACACACTGTAACACACACTGTAACACACACACTGTAACACACACTGTAACACACACACTGTAATACACACACTGTAACACACACACTGTAACACACACACTGTAACAGACAAACACTGTAACACACACACTGTAACACACACACTGTAACACACACACTGTAACACACACACTGTAACAGACAAACACTGTAACACACACACTGTAAAAGACACACTGTAACACACACACTGTAACAGACAAACACTGTAACAGACACACTGTAACAGACACACTGTAACAGACACACTGTAACACACACACTGTAACACACACTGTAACACACACACTGTAAAAGACACACTGTAACACACACACTGTAAAAGACACACTGTAACAGACACACTGTAACACACACACTGTAACACACACTGTAACACACACACTGTAAAAGACACACTGTAACAGACACACTGTAACACACACACTGTAACAGACACACTGTAACAGACACACTGTAACACACACACTGTAACACACACAGACACACACTGTAACACACACACTGTAACACACACTGTAACACACACTGTAACACACACAGACACACACTGTAACACACACACTGTAACACACACTGTAACACACACACTGTAACACACACACTGTAATACACACACTGTAACACACACACTGTAACACACACAGACACACACTGTAACACACACACTGTAACACACACACTGTAACACACACACAGACACACACTGTAACACACACTGTAATACACCGCTGTCGGCTGGACACTGACGGCGTGCACGGCCCGGTTCAGAAACAGGATGGAGGCTCTCTGAACCGGGCCGTGCCGGGCCAAGCTGCACTGTGCTGTCTAACATGTGGAGTCTTAAGTTTAAATTGAGCTAGTCTCACTGAGGAAAGAGAACAGCTGGAACAATAAAGACTGTTCACAGGTAAAGAACAGCTGAGATGAACTGATCAGTTCTCAGATGATCAATAAGCTGATCAACCTTTCAGGCTGAACACCTGCAGATGAACCCGTAAGAGAAGCTAAAACAGGTTTCCAGGTTAAACTGATCGTTTCACGTGATCAATCCTTCGGTACTGATCAGTTTCAAAGGTTCCACATGTTTGAGAATTATTGATGAGCTACAGATTTTAACATGAACTTTTTGCTGATTCCTGCAGGTGTGCACGTGTTTGATCACTTTCACTTCAGTCTTTGTTTTCCTTCTTTGAATCTAAACCTGATCAAATCTATTTTTCAGTTTGATTTATTGTTTCGTTTCACGTTGAATGTTTTTTCTTTGTTTGAAATAATAGTTTTGGCTCCTCTGTCTGCTCCAGTCTGTACTCAATAATCCGATCAATAATCTGATCAATAATCTGCTCAATAATCCGATCAATAATCCGATCAATAATCTGCTCAATAATCTGCTCAATAATCTGCTCAATAATCTGATCAATAATCTGATCAATAATCTGCTCAATAATCTGCTCAATAATCTGCTCAATAATCTGATCAATAATCTGATCAATAATCAGTCCCGGTCCGGCTCACCTGGCGTTAGTGCAGTCCCGGTACAGCGTCTCGAAGTCGGCTCTGGTGATGAGTTTGCAGCGGTTCACTCCGGGCTGGATGGCTCCGAGCCCGCGCAGCACGCGCACCTGCTCCACGGTGCACACCACGGGGCTGATGTCCAGCCGCTTCAGCTTGGTGTACACGGTGTGCAGGCCGCCCACCAGGTGCTTCAGGAACAGCTCGAACACCTGCGGCAGGCAGATCAGCTCCGCGCCGTTCACCGTGAACGACGCCACCTTCACGCCGTGAACTTCCACCATCCTGCACTCCGTGTGCGGAGCCGCGCCGCCGCCCGCGCCGCCGCCCGCGCCGCCGCTCGTCCCGTTCACCCCGAGCGGAACTCTGCCGCTCAGGAAGGCTCCGGGGAGACACGGAGAGCTGGCCGGGGTAGCAGCGCTGTAAAGCGGGGCAGAGTGGAGGACGGGGTCGGTGGGCGGAGTGGAGGTCCGGGTGGAGGAGCCCGCCATGTCGGAGCAGAAAACAGAGGAAGAAGAAGAAGATGTAGAGCAGCGGGTCACTTTGTTTCTTCTCTGTTTGCTCTGAGTTTTTCAGCTTCACTCCGCTCACACTGACTCTCTCTCTGTTCCAACAGCCAATCAGATGCAGGGGAGCCCAGACGGACAGGCCTCCCATTGGCTGAAGGAGACATGTGGGCGGGGCTGGATATCTCTAACATCACCAGGTGAATTATTGATTATTGATTTAATCCATATTTTCAACATTCTTCATCAAACAAACAACAATAAATAAATACTAATGATCTTTATCCTCCATCAATACAAAAAGTTTGTGTAGGACCTGAACCTGCTGAAGGGTTCCTGTGTATCCATGACACCTGATCTTCTATCGATGACATAACTTTTACAGCTGATTAAATATCCGCAGGCAGAGGACAACCCCCACCCAGTACCTGTTGGGGTCCTGATGACCACACATCCTCCTCCCCTTCTCTTCATGAGGACCAATCTGTTACTGCTCAGACCTCTCATTGCTATGCAGATGACATTCAGCTGTGTTTCTCTTTCAGATGTTTCTCAGCTGCAGATGTTTCTCAGCTGCAATGTTTCTCTTTCAGATGTTTCTCAGCTGCAGATGTTTCTCAGCTGCAGATGTTTCTCAGCTGCAGATCTTTCACAGCTGCAGATGTTTCTCAGCTGCAGATGTTTCTCAGCTGCAGATGTTTCTCAGCTGCAGATCTTTCTCAGCTGCAGATGTTTCTCAGCTGCAGATCTTTAACAGCTGCAGATGTTTCTCAGCTGCAGATCTTTAACAGCTGCAGATGTTTCTCAGCTGCAGATCTTTAACAGCTGCAGATCTTTCTCAGCTGCAGATCTTTCTCAGCTGCAGATGTTTCTCAGCTGCAGATCTTTCTCAGCTGCAGATGTTTCTTAGCTGCAGATCTTTCTTAGCTGCAGATCTTTCTCAGCTGCAGATCTTTCTCAGCTGCAGATCTTTCTCGGCTGCAGATCTTTCTCGGCTGCTCTGTTGAAAGTTGGATGTCTGTCAGCTTTCTCCACCTTAATGAGGAGGAAACCTTGTCTGAGCCCCACAGATCTGTGTCTCAGCTCAGGGAAACTCTGGGTCTTCCTGCTTCTTCTGATAAATCTTCCTTAAGGAACCTTTCAGCTAACTTTCCTCTCAGCTTTCACTTTGGATGCTCAAATCTCTGCTTCTCCTGTTTTTATCTCTTCAGAAATATTTCCCGGTTCAGACCCATTGAGTCCCGCTCTGAGCTGGAAACTCTTCTTCCAGCATTTATTCCACCAGGATTATTGGGATTAAAACTCTTTGGAACATCTGCTGCCAGGCTTCTGACTGAGTCCTCACATGTCCCACCATCAACCCCAGAGTCCACCTTCAGATCCTGGTTTGGACCTTTAGAACTTTTCCATCCATACGACCCCAGCAGGTCCCTGAGGTCATGTGATCAGTTCAATTCAGTTTTATTTATATAGCACCAAATTACATCTCAGGGCATTTAAATAATATAGTCCAATTCAAGCCAATTGGAGTTAAATTCATTGTAATCATAATCAAATCCAATTAATTAATTTGAGAAGAATCCAAGTAATTCAAACAGAGCCAATTCAGAAACAATGTTCTAGCTAAAGAAACCAAAAGATTGCACCGAAACTCTTCAGTCAGACTTCCCGTCCTGAGCTGCACGAGGCGACTGTGGAGAGAAAAAAGAAACCTCCATCAGAACCAGAACCAGGAAGAAACCTCCATCAGAACCAGAACCAGGACGAAACCTCCATCAGAACCAGAACCAGGAAGGGTCCATCTGCCTGGACCAGCTGGGGCTGAGAGGACAGGAAAGAGGGGACAACAAGCAGCGTAACACCAGGCCAGAGACACCTGCTGAGAGAGAGAAACACAAGTTAATGACAGCAATGATGTCATCTGTACATGGAGGGAGGAGAGGTGCATCATGGGAGCTCCCCCAGCAGGCTGGGCCTATAGCAGCAGAACTATGGGATGTTTCAGGCTCACCTGAGCCATCCCTAACTATAAGCTTTATCAGAAAGGAAAGTTTCAGCCTGATCTTAAAGGTAGAGAGGGTGTCTGCCAGGGCCTGCTGGCTGTGCATCATAAAGCCCCCCCCCCCAATCTGAACATCCTCTGAGAGCATTTATTTATTTTAATTATAAAGTGGAACACTCAAAACTGAACCATAAAACCCGGAATCTGGTCAAAGTAAACTTCAAATATTAACTTGGTTATATCCTGATTATCCATCGATCAGTGATTTACAGAAGAGGAAAAAAAAAAAAAAACAGCCTCTGCTGGTCACGTGACTTCGTTCCACTGCTGACAACATGGCCGCTGAGGACCTGCCGTCTGAATTTGACGTCGTCATTCTGGGCACAGGTACATCCTCAGCTTACTTTTGTCACCTGTTATGATCCGGTTCGTTTGCCTGAATGTGTCCGTTTATCATGTCGGCCCATAAATGACCGGAACCCTGGTTTAAACCGGTCCGAACTGGGGCACGAGCTGATATTAGCCTGGGCGTTAGCCAGTGGCTAACAGCCAATGCATTTTCAATGGCAGCGGCTAGCTGTTTACGACCAGATTGGAATCGTGAAGAAGTACGAATAAACATCCGCGTGGAGATTTGATATGAACAAGAAAAACAGTAGAACCCCCCCAGCAGCAAAGCTAACAGCATGCTAACCAGAACTCCATAATGCTAACTGTGGATGAATCAGCGTCGTGCGTGTCTGTGCGCGTGCTGAGAGCAAATAATTTAAATATCTATCTTTTGTTCAGCTATATGTTCCTGATCAGTAATCGATGCTGTCACTAACTGATCAATTCAGTTCTATTTTTAAATCTTCAACAAATGTCATCTCAGGTCACTGAGATACACTCCAATTCAAGCCAATTCATTTGAATGCAGTCAAAGTAAATTTCAAATGAGTCCAATTCAAACAGAGCCAATTAAAATAAGTAGGAGGGAGCTTCAGACAGGATGGAGCCCACAGAAAGTAGAAGGACAGGAATAGTAATATAAATATGTGAGAAAGAGCGGTCCGGATGGAGGGGCCCGGTTCTGATGCTGCAGTATCAGCTAACAGGGTCCGTGTGTTTAGTCCTGGAGAGATGAGATGATGCAGCGGCTCAGAATACTGCGGTGAGGATGGAAGGGGCACCGCAGAACCGGGGATGCCGAGTGAGTCCTTTAGGGAGGCTGAGTGGGTCCTGTGGGGATGCTGAGTGGGTCCTGTGGGGATGCTGAGTGGGTCCTGTAGGGATGCTGAGTGGGTCCTGTGAGGATGCTGAGTGGGTCCTGTGAGGATGCTGAGTGGGTCCTGTGGGGATGCTGAGTGGGTCCTGTGGGGATGCTGAGTGGGTCCTGTGGGGATGCTGAGTGGGTCCTGTAGGGATGCTGAGTGGGTCCTGTAGGGATGCTGAGTGGGTCCTGTGGGGATGCTGAGTGGGTCCTGTAGGGATGCTGAGTGAGTCCTGTGGGGATGCTGAGTGGGTCCTGTGGGGATGCTGAGTGGGTCCTGTGGGGATGCTGAGTGGGTCCTGTGGGGATGCCGAGTGAGTCCTGTGGGGATGCTGAGTGGGTCCTGTAGGGATGCCGAGTGAGTCCTGTGGGGATGCTGAGTGGGTCCTGTGGGGATGCCGAGTGAGTCCTGTGGGGATGCTGAGTGGGTCCTGTGGGGATGCTGAGTGGGTCCTGTAGGGATGCTGAGTGAGTCCTGTAGGGATGCCGAGTGGGTCCTGTGGGGATGCCGAGTGGGTCCTGTAGGGATGGATCTGTGCCTATCTTGGGTTAGGGTTAGGTTGTTGATTGTCAGCTGGTTCCGGACCGCAGAGCAGGTTCCGGTTGGTCGGGTTCTCCGGTAAAGAACCTGTGAACCTGAACAGGTGTGCAAACTGGGTCGGACCCAAAAGGCGTACTTTCAGCCGTGGTCTGGAGGAAGAACTAGTTCCCTGAAGATAAAAGTTCTGGGAACCTTTGTTGAATGAGCGGCGGACCGGCCCTCGTCTTCCTCTTGAGTCTTATTGATCACCGGTTATTGATTGTGTGTTTAGGACTTGCTGAGTCGGTGGTAGCAGCCGCCTGCTCCAGAGTCGGGCAGAGAGTTCTGCACCTGGACAGGTAAGTACTCACCAGTCAGTGATTAGTATTTATAATCAATGAGTTAAAGACTGAGTCAGATATCATTTACCAATCACAGCTGTGAACTGATCAATATTTTGTAAAAAAAGATCTGTTTGTAGTCGGGCTGGGCACATTAACGCGTTATTTTTGTTATTCTTTTATTGATCACATACCAGGATGGAGTTTAATCAATTGATTAATTATTGTCAATCTCATTAAACCAATGAGCTTTATTGTGGAAGATTTGGCCAGATGACAGCTTCCTGTCTGTGTTTTCAGGAGAAGTTATTATGCAGCGAACTGGGCCAGCTTCACCTTCAACGGGCTGCTCACCTGGATACAGCAGCAACATGTTAGTTTATTGATTATTGATCATCAGCCTGTGTTTGCCCCACAGGTCAGTCAGTTACCTGTGTGTGTTTGTAGGAGGAGTCTCAGCCAGACGAGGCCCACGATTGGTCCAGCCTGTTGGAGCAAGGGGAGGAGCTAATAGACCTGTCCAATTCAGACTTTACCTCCATCACCAACCTGCAGGTGTGCTGCTACACCAGGTAAACTCCACCCCCGATTAGTCTGTGTGCCTCTTTATAGGCATGTTTACCCTTTTATCCAAATGTTTAACCGTTTATCCAAATATTTACCCGTTTATCCGAATATTTACCCGTTTATCCAAATATTTACCCGTTTATCCAAATATTTACCCATTTATCCAAATATTTACCCGTTTATCCAAATATTTACCCATTTATCCAAATATTTACCCATTTATCCAAATATTTACCCGTTTATCCAAATATTTACCCGTTTATCCAAATATTTACCCGTTTATCCGAATATTTACCCGTTTATCCAAATATTTACCCGTTTATCCAAATATTTACCCGTTTATCCGAATATTTACCCATTTATCCAAATGTTTACCCGTTTATCCAAATATTTACCCGTTTATCCAAATATTTGCTTATCCAAATGTTTATCCAAATGTTTGCTTATCCAAATATTTACCCGTTTATCCAAATATTTACCCGTTTATCCAAATATTTGCTTATCCAAATGTTTATCCAAATGTTTACCCGTTTATCCAAATATTTGCTTATCCAAATGTTTACCCGTTTATCCAAATGTTTACCTGTTTATCCAAATGTTTACCTGTTTATCCAAATGTTTACCTGTTTATCCAAATGTTTACCTGTTTATCCAAATGTTTACTTATCCAAATGTTTACCCGTTTATCCGAATGTTTACCCGTTTATCCAAATGTTTACTCATCCAAATGTTTACCCGTTTATCCAAATATTTACCCGTTTATCCAAATGTTTATTTATCCAAATGTTTACCCGTTTATCCAAATGTTTATTTATCCAAATGTTTACCCGTTTATCCAAATGTTTACTTATCGAGAGTTTACCCATTTATCCAAATTTTTACCCATTTATCCGAATGTTTACCCATTTATCCGAATGTTTACCCGTTTATCCAAATGATTATTTATCCAAATGTTTACCCGTTTATCCAAATGTTTACTTATCGAAAGTTTACCCGTTTATCCAAATGTTTACTTATCGAAAGTTTACCCATTTATCCAAATGTTTACCCATTTATCCGAATGTTTACCCATTTATCCAAATTTTTACCCGTTTATCCGAATGTTTACCCATTTATCCGAATTTTTACCCATTTATCCGAATGTTTACCCGTTTATCCGAATGTTTACCCGTTTATCCAAATGTTTATTTATCCAAATGTTTACCCGTTTATCCAAATGTTTATTTATCCAAATGTTTACCCGTTTATCCAAATGTTTACTTATCGAAAGTTTACCCATTTATCCAAATATTTACCCATTTATCCGAATTTTTACCCATTTATCCGCATGTTTACCCGTTTATCCGAATGTTTACCCGTTTATCCAAATATTTACCCATTTATCCAAATATTTACCCATTTATCCGAATGTTTACCCGTTTATCCAAATGTTTACCCGTTTATCCGAATATTTACCCGTTTATCCGAATATTTACCCGTTTATCCAAATATTTACTTATCGAAAGTTTACCCATTTATCCAAATTTTTACCCATTTATCCGAATATTTACCCATTTATCCGAATGTTTACCCGTTTATCCGAATGTTTACCCGTTTATCCAAATATTTACCCATTTATCCAAATATTTACCCATTTATCCGAATGTTTACCCGTTTATCCAAATGTTTACCCGTTTATCCGAATATTTACCCGTTTATCCAAATGTTTACCCGTTTATCCAAATGTTTACTTATCGAAAGTTTACCCATTTATCCAAATTTTTACCCATTTATCCGAATGTTTACCCATTTATCCGAATGTTTACCCGTTTATCCAAATGATTATTTATCCAAATGTTTACCCGTTTATCCAAATGTTTACTTATCGAAAGTTTACCCGTTTATCCAAATGTTTACCCGTTTATCCGAATATTTACCCGTTTATCCAAATATTTACTTATCGAAAGTTTACCCATTTATCCAAATTTTTACCCATTTATCCGAATATTTACCCATTTATCCGAATGTTTACCCGTTTATCCGAATGTTTACCCGTTTATCCAAATATTTACCCATTTATCCAAATATTTACCCATTTATCCGAATGTTTACCCGTTTATCCAAATGTTTACCCGTTTATCCGAATATTTACCCGTTTATCCAAATGTTTACCCGTTTATCCAAATGTTTACTTATCGAAAGTTTACCCATTTATCCAAATTTTTACCCATTTATCCGAATGTTTACCCATTTATCCGAATGTTTACCCGTTTATCCAAATGATTATTTATCCAAATGTTTACCCGTTTATCCAAATGTTTACTTATCGAAAGTTTACCCGTTTATCCAAATGTTTACTTATCGAAAGTTTACCCATTTATCCAAATGTTTACCCATTTATCCGAATGTTTACCCGTTTATCCGAATGTTTACCCATTTATCCGAATTTTTACCCATTTATCCGAATGTTTACCCGTTTATCCGAATGTTTACCCGTTTATCCAAATGTTTATTTATCCAAATGTTTACCCGTTTATCCAAATGTTTATTTATCCAAATGTTTACCCGTTTATCCAAATGTTTACTTATCGAAAGTTTACCCATTTATCCAAATATTTACCCATTTATCCGAATTTTTACCCATTTATCCGAATGTTTACCCGTTTATCCGAATGTTTACCCGTTTATCCAAATATTTACCCATTTATCCAAATATTTACCCATTTATCCGAATGTTTACCCGTTTATCCAAATGTTTACCCGTTTATCCAAATGTTTACTCATCCAAATGTTTACCCATTTATCCAAATGTTTACTCATCCAAATGTTTACCCGTTTATCCAAATGTTCATTTATCCAAATGTTTATTTATCCAAATGTTTACCCATTTATCCAAATGTTTACTCATCCAAATGTTTACCCGTTTATCCAAATGTTCATTTATCCAAATGTTTATTTATCCAAATGTTTACCCGTTTATCCAAATGTTTATTTATCCAAATGTTTATTTATCCAAATGTTTACCCGTTTATCCGAATGTTTACTCATCCAAATGTTTACCCGTTTATCCAAATGTTTATTTATCCAAATGTTTACCCGTTTATCCAAATATTTACCCGTTTATCCGAATGTTTACCCGTTTATCCGATTTCTACCTTTACACTACATTGATATAATGATACAGTGAAGCTGAGTAAACTTTAGATTTGAGCAGTAGATATGACAAAGTTATTGATCACATTCTCAATATTTCTTCTCAGTGAGGAAGATGAGGAGGAGGAAGCTCATGATGCTGATCCTCCAAACACCACAGAAGAGGAGAGGGCAGCTGATGAAGATGGTGTTAAAGAGTCCTCAGAGACAGAATCTGCCGGTTAGAATCTGATAAATATTGAAAACATGTTGTTTGGTCACTCAAATGATCAATAATGAGTTTTATTGAAGAGGATGAAGTCACGTAAACATGTTTGCTGCAGATTTGAAGGAGGAGGAAGCAAAAGCTGGAGAGGAAGAGGAACAGGTGAGGAAGAGCAGGTCGTTACAACATGATGTATTTAGCAGGTCTGACATCAGACAGTAATTACTCTCGTCCAATCACAGCCTGTCCAGACACAGGGGGAGGAGCCTGAGGCTGACAAGCCACACCCCACAGCAGCTCCAAACCAATCAGAGTCAAGCAGGAAGAAGATCAGCTATGCTCAGCTGGTGAAGGAAGGACGCAGGTTCAACATCGATCTGGTCTCCAAGGTAACAGTCCCTGTGATATCATACAAGGTCAGAGATGCATCATCATCACAACAATGTGATGTCATAGCATGTAAAACACAGCAAAAAACACAACAGAACGACACGTGTAACTTCCTGGTGCTTATAAGATGATGTCATGATGATGTAACAACCAGCTCCTCTTCCTCAGCTCATGTTCTCTCGTGGCTCATTGGTCGATCTGCTCATCAAATCAAACGTCAGTCGCTACGCAGAGTTCAAGAACGTCAGCAGGATACTCACTTGTCGCCATGGCAACGTGGAACAGGTGAATACAACAGGTCTGCTCCTCACCTGTCTGCCCCTCACCTGTCGGCCCCTCACCTGTCTGCCTCTCACCTGTCTGCCTCTCACCTGTCTGCCCCTCACCTGTCTGCCTCTCACCTGTCTGCCCCTCACCTGTCTGCCTCTCACCTGTCTGCCTCTCACCTGTCTGCCCCTCACCTGTCTGCCCCTCACCTGTCTGCCTCTCACCCGTCTGCCTCTCACCCGTCTGCCTCTCACCCGTCTGCCTTTCACCCGTCGGCCTCTCACTTGTCGGCCTCTCACTTGTTTGTTCCTCACCTGTCGGCCCCTCACCTGTCGGCCCCTCACCTGTCTGCCCCTCACCTGTCTGCCCCTCACCTGTCTGCTTCTCACCTGTCGGCCTCTCACTTGTCTGCCTCTCACCTGTCTGCCCCTCACCTGCCGGCCCCTCACCTGTCTGCCCCTCACCTGTCTGCCCCTCACCTGTCGGCCTCTCACCTGTCTGCCCCTCACCTGTCGGCCTCTCACCTGTCTGCCCCTCACCTGTCGGCCTCTCACCTGTCTGCCCCTCACCTGTCTGCCCCTCACCTGTTTGTTCCTCACCTGTCGGCCTCTCACCTGTCGGCCCCTCACCTGTCGGCCTCTCACCCGTCTGCCCCTCACCTGTCGGCCTCTCACCCGTCTGCCCCTCACCTGTCGGCCTCTCACCTGTCTGCCCCTCACCTGTCTGCCCCTCACCTGTCTGCCTCTCACCCGTCTGCCTTTCACCCGTCTGCCTCTCACCTGTCGGCCTCTCACCTGTCTGCCCCTCACCTGTCTGCCCCTCACCTGTCTGCCCCTCACCTGTCTGCCCCTCACCTGTCTGCCTCTCACCTGTTTGTTCCTCACCCGTCTGCCTCTCACCCGTCTGCCTCTCACCCGTCTGCCTCTCACCTTTGTTCCTCACCTGTCTGCCCCTAACCTCTCGGCCTCTCACCTGTCTGCCCCTCACCTGTCTGCCCCTCACCTGTCGGCCTCTCACCTGTCTGCCTCTCACCTGTTTGTTCCTCACCTGTCTGCCTTTCACCCGTCTGCCTCTCACCCGTCTGCCTCTCACCCGTCTGCCTCTCACCTGTCTGCCTCTCACCCGTCTGCCTCTCACCCGTCTGCCTCTCACCTGTCTGCCTTTCACCCGTCTGCCTCTCACCTGTCGGCCTCTCACCTGTCTGCCCCTCACCTGTCTGCCCCTCACCTGTCTGCCCCTCACCTGTCGGCCTCTCACCTGTTTGTTCCTCACCTGTCTGCCTCTCACCTGTCTGCCTCTCACCTGTCTGCCTTTCACCCGTCTGCCTCTCACCCGTCTGCCTCTCACCCGTCTGCCTCTCACCCGTCTGCCTCTCACCTTTGTTCCTCACCTGTCTGCCCCTAACCTCTCGGCCTCTCACCTGTCTGCCCCTCACCTGTCTGCCCCTCACCTGTCGGCCTCTCACCCGTCTGCCTCTCACCCGTCTGCCTCTCACCCGTCTGCCTCTCACCCGTCTGCCTCTCACCCGTCTGCCTCTCACCCGTCTGCCTCTCACCCGTCTGCCTCTCACCCGTCTGCCTCTCACCCGTCTGCCTCTCACCCGTCTGCCTCTCACCTTTGTTCCTCACCTGTCTGCCCTTCACCTGTCGGCCTCTCACCTGTCTGCCCCTCACCTGTCTGCCCCTCACCTGTCTGCCTCTCACCTGTCTGCCCCTCACCTGTCTGCCCCTCACCTGTCTGCCCCTCACCTGTCTGCCCCTCACCTGTCGGCCCCTCACCTGTTTGTTCCTCACCTGTCTGCCTCTCACCTGTCGGCCCCTCAGGTGCCGTGCAGCAGAGCTGATGTGTTTGCGAGTCGTCAGCTGTCTGTAGTTGAAAAGAGGAAATTGATGCGTTTCCTGACTTCCTGTATGGAAGAAAAGGAGGAGCAGCAAGGTGAGACTCACCTGTCCACCTGCCGACATCATCATGACGTGTTTTACGGAAAACGAGGCGTTGTGGGTAAAGTCTCCCGACTTCCTTCCAGATTACGACGGTCGGCCATATTTGGAGTATCTGCGTGAGCAGCAGCTTGGCGACAACTTGCAGCACTTCCTGATACATTCTATCGCCATGGTAACGGAAGACACACCCACTGAGGTCGGGCTGGCCTCCACGCGTCACTTCTTGCGCTGCTTGGGTCGCTATGGCAACACTCCCTTCCTCTTTCCTGTGTATGGCCTTGGAGAAATTCCCCAGTGTTTCTGCAGGTAAGAACCGGCACCAGAAAAGTCTTTTAAAATAAAACTCTTCACTTGAAGCGTTGAGTCTGGAGTGAGTCTCTGAGGTGAGTCTGGGGTGAATCTGAGGTGAATCTGAGGAGAGTTTGAGGTGAGTCTCTGGAGTGAGTCTGAGGTGAGTCTCTGGGGTGAATCTGAGGTGAATCTGAGGTGAATCTGAGGAGAGTCTCTGGGGTGAGTCTGAGGTGAGTCTCTGAGGTGAGTCTCTGGGGTGAGTCTGAGGTGAGTCTCTGGGGTGAGTCTGAGGTGAGTCTGAGGTGAGTCTCTGGGGTGAGTCTGAGGTGAATCTGAGGAGAGTCTGAGGTGAGTCTCTGGGGTGAGTCTGAGGTGAGTCTGAGGTGAGTCTCTGAGGTGAGTCTGGGGTGAATCTGAGGTGAGTCTGGAGTGAGTCTGAGGTGAGTCTCTGGGGTGAGTCTGAGGTGAGTCTCTGGGGTGAGTCTGAGGTGAGTCTGAGGTGAGTCTCTGAGGTGAGTCTGGAGAGAGTCTGAGGTGAGTCTGGAGTGAGTCTGAGGTGAATCTGAGGTGAGTCTGAGGTGAGTCTGGAGAGAGTCTGAGGTGAGTCTGGAGTGAGTCTGGAGTGAGTCTCTGGGGTGAGATTGAGGCGAGTCTGAGGCGAGTCTGAGGAGAGTCTGAGGCGAGTCTGAGGCGAGTCTGAGGTGAATCTGAGGTGAGTCTGGAGTGAGTCTGAGGTGAGTCTGGAGTGAGTGTGAGGCGAGTCTGAGGTGAATCTGAGGTGAGTCTGGAGTGAGTCTGAGGTGAGTCTGGAGTGAGTCTGAGGTGAGTCTGGAGTGAGTCTGAGGTGAATCTGAGGTGAGTCTGGAGTGAGTCTCTGGGGTGAGTCTGGAGTGAGATTGAGGCGAGTCTGAGGTGAGTCTGAGGCGAGTCTGAGGCGAGTCTGAGGTGAATATGAGGTGAGTCTGGAGTGAGTCTGAGGTGAGTCTGGAGTGAGTCTGAGGCGAGTCTGAGGTGAATCTGAGGTGAGTCTGGAGTGAGTCTGAGGTGAGTCTGGGGTGAATCTGAGGTGAGTCTGAGGTGAGTCTCTGGGGTGAGTCTGAGGTGAGTCTGGGGTGAATCTGAGGAGAGTCTGAGGTGAGTCTCTGGGGTGAGTCTGAGGTGAGTCTCTGAGGTGAGTCTCTGAGGTGAGTCTCTGAGGTGAGTCTGGGGTGAATCTGAGGTGAGTCTGGAGTGAGTCTGAGGTGAGTCTCTGGGGTGAGTCTGAGGTGAGTCTGGGGTGAATCTGAGGTGAGTCTGAGGTGAGTCTCTGGGGTGAGTCTGAGGTGAGTCTCTGGGGTGAGTCTGAGGTGAATCTGAGGAGAGTCTGAGGTGAGTCTCTGGGGTGAGTCTGAGGTGAGTCTCTGAGGTGAGTCTCTGGGGTGAGTCTGAGGTGAGTCTCTGGGGTGAGTCTGGGGTGAGTCTGAGGTGAGTCTCTGAGGTGAGTCTGGGGTGAATCTGAGGTGAGTCTGGAGTGAGTCTGAGGTGAGTCTGAGGTGAGTCTCTGGGGTGAGTCTGAGGTGAGTCTCTGGGGTGAGTCTGAGGTGAGTCTCTGGGGTGAGTCTGAGGTGAGTCTGAGGTGAGTCTCTGGGGTGAGTCTGAGGTGAGTCTGAGGTGAGTCTGGAGAGAGTCTGAGGTGAGTCTGGAGTGAGTCTGAGGTGAATCTGAGGTGAGTCTGAGGTGAGTCTGGAGAGAGTCTGAGGTGAGTCTGGAGTGAGTCTGGAGTGAGTCTCTGGGGTGAGATTGAGGCGAGTCTGAGGTGAATCTGAGGTGAGTCTGGAGTGAGTCTGAGGTGAGTCTGGAGTGAGTGTGAGGCGAGTCTGAGGTGAATCTGAGGTGAGTCTGGAGTGAGTCTCTGGGGTGAGTCTGGAGTGAGTCTGAGGTGAGTCTGGAGTGAGTCTGAGGTGAGTCTGGAGTGAGTCTGAGGTGAATCTGAGGTGAGTCTGGAGTGAGTCTCTGGGGTGAGTCTGGAGTGAGATTGAGGCGAGTCTGAGGTGAGTCTGAGGCGAGTCTGAGGCGAGTCTGAGGTGAATATGAGGTGAGTCTGGAGTGAGTCTGAGGTGAGTCTGGAGTGAGTCTGAGGCGAGTCTGAGGTGAGTCTCTGGGGTGAGTCTGAGGTGAGTCTGGGGTGAATCTGAGGAGAGTCTGAGGTGAGTCTCTGGGGTGAGTCTGAGGTGAGTCTCTGAGGTGAGTCTCTGGGGTGAGTCTGAGGTGAGTCTGAGGTGAGTCTGAGGTGAGTCTCTGGGGTGAGTCTGAGGTGAGTCTGAGGTGAGTCTCTGAGGTGAGTCTGGGGTGAATCTGAGGTGAGTCTGGAGTGAGTCTGAGGTGAGTCTGAGGTGAGTCTCTGGGGTGAGTCTGAGGTGAGTCTCTGAGGTGAGTCTGAGGTGAGTCTCTGGGGTGAGTCTGGAGTGAGTCTGAGGTGAGTCTGGAGTGAGTCTGGAGTGAGTCTGAGGTGAGTCTCTGGGGTGAGTCTGAGGTGAGTCTGGGGTGAATCTGAGGTGAGTCTGAGGTGAGTCTCTGGGGTGAGTCTGAGGTGAGTCTGGGGTGAATCTGAGGAGAGTCTGAGGTGAGTCTCTGGGGTGAGTCTGAGGTGAGTCTCTGAGGTGAGTCTCTGGGGTGAGTCTGAGGTGAGTCTGAGGTGAGTCTGAGGTGAGTCTCTGGGGTGAGTCTGAGGTGAGTCTGAGGTGAGTCTCTGAGGTGAGTCTGGAGTGAGTCTGAGGTGAGTCTCTGGGGTGAGTCTGAGGTGAGTCTGAGGTGAGTCTGAGGTGAGTCTCTGGGGTGAGTCTGAGGTGAGTCTGAGGTGAGTCTCTGGGGTGAGTCTGAGGTGAGTCTGAGGTGAGTCTCTGGGGTGAGTCTGAGGTGAGTCTGAGGTGAGTCTCTGAGGTGAGTCTGGAGAGAGTCTGAGGTGAGTCTGGAGTGAGTCTGAGGTGAGTCTGGAGTGAGTCTGAGGTGAGTCTGGAGTGAGTCTGAGGTGAATCTGAGGTGAGTCTGAGGTGAGTCTGGAGAGAGTCTGAGGTGAGTCTGGAGTGAGTCTGGAGTGAGTCTCTGGGGTGAGATTGAGGCGAGTCTGAGGCGAGTCTGAGGAGAGTCTGAGGCGAGTCTGAGGCGAGTCTGAGGTGAGTGTGAGGCGAGTCTGAGGTGAATCTGAGGTGAATCTGAGGTGAGTCTGGAGTGAGTCTCTGGGGTGAGTCTGGAGTGAGTCTGAGGTGAGTCTGGAGTGAGTCTGGAGTGAGTCTGAGGTGAGTCTGGAGTGAGTGTGAGGCGAGTCTGAGGTGAATCTGAGGTGAATCTGAGGTGAGTCTGGAGTGAGTCTCTGGGGTGAGTCTGGAGTGAGTCTGAGGTGAGTCTGGAGTGAGTCTGGAGTGAGTCTGAGGTGAGTCTGGAGTGAGTCTCTGGGGTGAGTCTGGAGTGAGTCTGAGGTGAGTCTGGAGTGAGTCTCTGGGGCGAGTCTGAGGTGAGTCTGAGGCGAGTTTGAGGTGAGTCTGAGGTGAATCTGAGGTGAGTCTGGAGTGAGTCTGAAGTGAGTCTGAGGAGAGTCTGAGGCGAATCTGAGGTGAGTCTGAGGTGAGTTTGACGTGAGTCTGAGGTGAGTCTGAGGTGAGTCTGGAGAGAGTCTGAGGTGAGTCTGGAGTGAGTCTGGAGTGAGTCTCTGGGGTGAGATTGAGGCGAGTCTGAGGCGAGTCTGAGGTGAGTCTGGAGTGAGTCTGAGGTGAGTCTGAGGCGAATCTGAGGTGAGTCTGAGGCGAGTCTGAGGCGAATCTGAGGTGAGTCTGGAGTGAGTCTGAGGTGAGTCTGGAGTGAGTCTGGAGTGAGTCTCTGGGGTGAGATTGAGGCGAGTCTGAGGCGAGTCTGAGGTGAGTCTGGAGTGAGTCTGAGGTGAGTCTGGAGTGAGTCTGAGGCGAGTCTGAGGTGAATCTGAGGTGAATCTGAGGTGAGTCTGGAGTGAGTCTCTGGGGTGAGTCTGGAGTGAGTCTGGAGTGAGTCTGAGGTGAGTCTGGAGTGAGTCTGAGGTGAGTCTGGAGTGAGTCTCTGGGGTGAGTCTGGAGTGAGATTGAGGCGAGTCTGAGGTGAGTCTGAGGCGAGTTTGAGGTGAGTCTGAGGTGAATCTGAGGTGAGTCTGGAGTGAGTCTGAAGTGAGTCTGAGGAGAGTCTGAGGCGAATCTGAGGTGAGTCTGGGGTGAGTCTGAGGTGAGTTTGAGGCGAGTTTGACGTGAGTCTGAGGTGAGTCTGAGGTGAGTCTGAGGTGAGTCTGAGGTGAGTTTGAGGCGAATCTGAGGCGAGTCTGAGGCGAATCTGAGGTGAGTTTGAGGTGAGTCTGAGGTGAGTCTGAGGTGAGTTTGAGGTGAGTCTGAGGTGAGTTTGAGGTGAGTTTGAGGTGAGTCTCTGAGGTGAGTTTGAGGTGAGTCTGAGGTGAGTCTGAGGTGAGTCTGAGGCGAATCTGAGGTGAGTCTGAGGCGAGTTTGAGGTGAGTCTGAGGTGAGTCTGAGGTGAGTTTGAGGCGAATCTGAGGTGAGTTTGAGGTGAGTCTGAGGTGAGTCTGAGGTGAGTTTGAGGTGAGTCTGAGGTGAGTTTGAGGTGAGTTTGAGGTGAGTCTCTGAGGTGAGTTTGAGGTGAGTCTGAGGTGAGTCTGAGGTGAGTCTGAGGTGAGTTTGAGGTGAGTCTGAGGTGAGTTTGAGGTGAGTTTGAGGTGAGTCTCTGAGGTGAGTCTGAGGTGAGTTTGAGGTGAGTCTCTGAGGTGAGTCTCTGAGGCGAATCTGAGGTGAGTCTGAGGTGAGTTTGAGGTGAGTCTGACGTGAGTCTGAGGTGAGTTTGGAGGTGAGTCTGGGGTGAGTCTGGGGTGAGTCTGAGGTGAGGTGGGTGCACGAAGCAGTGAGTAACACCTGTTCTGCACCTGGGGGCTCTGCTCTGCAGTACCTGCAGTACTTTATGAGCTCTGGAGGATCAGCTGTCTCATTAGAGGAGAACATGAATATTGATGAGGAGGGTGTCGCTCAGGGCTCAGCTTATGCATATTATATGATCCTCAGCGGATATAGCGGCTCGTGCACACACACACATGCACACACACACACACACATGCACACTCACTCACACTCAGTCTGGCTGTCATTGGTCCAGGCGACTCCACTGACACGATGCATTCACTAACCTTTCAGTAAGTGAAGCGCTTTCAAAGAACAATATCACAAAGTTTTGAGTTACTTCTCAACAGAGATCATGGGGGGGGGCTTTGTTGAATGAATCCCAGCCTTTATGACTTCAGGCCCTGAGGTCATGTGATCAGATTCTGAACTGTGTTTCCAGCTCAGACTCTGAACTGTTTCCAGCTCAGACTCTGAACTGTTTCCAGCTCAGACTCTGAACTGTTTCCAGCTCAGACTCTGAACTGTTTCCAGCTCAGACTCTGAAATGTGTTTCCAGCTCAGACTCTGAAATGTGTTTCCAGCTCAGACTCTGAAATGTGTTTCCAGCTCAGACTCTGAACTGTGTTTCCAGCTCAGACTCTGAACTGTTTCCAGCTCAGACTCTGAACTGTTTCCAACTCAGACTCTGAACTGTTTCCAGCTCAGACTCTGAACTGTTTCCAGCTCAGACTCTGAACTGTTTCCAGCGCAGACTCTGAACTGTTTCCAGCTCAGACTCTGAACTGTTTCCAGCTCAGACTCTGAACTGTTTCCAGCTCAGACTCTGAACTGTTTCCAGCTCAGACTCTGAACTGTGTTTCCAGCTCAGACTCTGAACTGTTTCCAGCTCAGACTCTGAACTGTTTCCAACTCAGACTCTGAACTGTTTCCAGCTCAGACTCTGAACTGTTTCCAACTCAGACTCTGAACTGTTTCCAGCTCAGACTCTGAACTGTGTTTCCAGCTCAGATTCTGAACTGTTTCCAGCTCAGATTCTGAACTGTTTCCAGCTCAGACTCTGAACTGTTTCCAGCGCAGACTCTGAACTGTTTCCAGCTCAGACTCTGAACTGTTTCCAGCGCAGACTCTGAACTGTTTCCAGCGCAGACTCTGAACTGTTTCCAGCGCAGACTCTGAACTGTTTCCAGCGCAGACTCTGAACTGTTTCCAGCTCAGACTCTGAACTGTTTCCAGCTCAGACTCTGAACTGTTTCCAGCTCAGACTCTGAACTGTTTCCAGCTCAGACTCTGAACTGTTTCCAGCGCAGACTCTGAACTGTTTCCAGCGCAGACTCTGAACTGTTTCCAGCTCAGACTCTGAACTGTTTCCAGCTCAGACTCTGAACTGTTTCCAGCTCAGACTCTGAACTGTTTCCAGCTCAGACTCTGAACCGTGTTTCCAGCTCAGACTCTGAACCGTGTTTCCAGCTCAGACTCTGAACTGTGTTTCCAGCTCAGACTCTGAACTGTTTCCAGCGCAGACTCTGAACTGTTTCCAGCTCAGACTCTGAACTGTTTCCAGCTCAGACTCTGAACTGTTTCCAGCTCAGACTCTGAACTGTTTCCAGCTCAGACTCTGAACCGTGTTTCCAGCTCAGACTCTGAACCGTGTTTCCAGCTCAGACTCTGAACTGTGTTTCCAGCTCAGACTCTGAACTGTTTCCAGCTCAGACTCTGAACTGTTTCCAGCTCAGACTCTGAACTGTTTCCAGCTCAGACTCTGAACTGTTTCCAGCTCAGACTCGGTGGGACTGAGCTGCTCTGAACTGTGTTTCCTGATGTTTGGATCTCGCAGCCTCCAACACACTCGAGAAGCGACGAGCATCAAGTGTGCACCTGCGATTGCGCACGTGAACTTTTGAGTCTTTTCAAATGAGAACAAATCAGTCAGAAATCAGTCCTCAGGTACTGATTGGTCCTCCAAAAGTGATCAATACCATGAGATGGGGCTGAAAAGGTCATGTGACAGGTTGATGACTGGGACACACACACCTGATGGCTTTAATTTCTGTGCTCATTACAGCAGGTTCTTTGTTTTCTTTTAATCAAGCATGTGTGTGAATCTTCAAAGAGATGACACACGTGCACGCACACACGTGCACGCACACACACGTGCGCACACACAGTAATTACGACATGATGACAGACTGCTGCCTTTTGTGTGTTTACTGGGCATTAAAAGGTCAACACACACACTGGGGTATGAATGAAGTGCTCTGTTGGGAGCGCGGGGGCGGAGTCAGACAGACGGCTGGCTGTGATTGGCTCAGACAGCTGTCAGTAGGGATGGGGTTATGTCACTGAACAGAAGGACCAAACCGTTTCTGTTTGTGAAGAAAAGAAAGTGTCATGTAGGCCAAAGACTCACCTGTTGCTGCTGTTTTTCAGGATGTGCGCCGTGTTCGGGGGGATCTACTGTCTGAGACACTCGGTCCGCTCTCTCATCGTGGACCAGAACACCAACAGGTACGGCGCCGCCGCCACGCACACAGCGACACGCCGGCACACGGCGATACGCCGGCACGGCCGCCACACCACTCGGGGGAAGCCTTCATCAGCAATCAGCTGTCTTTACCAGCTCATTGGAACATATTTATGTTGCTATGGCAACATAACTATGAGATGTTTCATAAGCGTTATCAAACAGGAAAGTTTGAAGGGAATCTTAATATGAAGGTAATTATTAAAATACGACCAGAACACCTGAACACGTTCTGACGGTCTGGATCAGAACGTCACATCTGCATTGAACAGCTGTTTAATGCCGCGCACGTTTCAGCGGATGAGACAGATGGAGGCGGCGTGCACGACAGAGTGTGTCGTCTTCACCTTTAAAGGTTAAATAAATAATAACAGGCTTCAGGCTGTGATTGGTCATCACGCTGCCATAGCAACCCCGAGTGCATGTGTGTGACCTTCTGAGCTGTGATTGGACAATAATTTATGATCAGTAAAATATTCAATTTATGGAGAGGAAATGAAGATTATAATTTAAGGTGTGCTCCTCTTCATCACCCCCCCCTCTGATGGATGACCCCCCCCTCAGCTGCCTGATCAGGTGATTGATTGACACGCACAGATGTTAGTATGAGGGAGGTCACACACATCTGTCAGGCCGTGCTGTCATGGTAACGTCAGCCCGTTTCACCTGTAATTTTCAGGAATCTCCTGCTTTAAAACTGTCAGGAAACACTGAGAAACTAAAAGATTCTCAGTGGAACAGTTTGTGTCTCTGAGCTCTGACCTGTTCACCTGAAAATAAGAACATTTATTCACGTTGACTAAATATCATGCACTTTGCTGTGTGGCCTGTTCCAGTAAACATGTTATTACTGGTGCTTCTCAGTATTAGGACTTAATTTATTATGTAGAGTCCATCTTCAGTGCTCAAATCTGGCCAATAAAGCTGGTTCTGATTCAAGATGATCATCAGAGAAACAACGTCTTCACGAAGTCACACAGCTGCAGCTGCTGGTTGTTTTTATCAGTTTACTGTCAAAAAAATCCCAGAAAGTCGTGTTTTTATCCAAAGTAACAGCCTGAAACCAAACAAGGCTCAGCTGGCAGACACCTTATTGTATTTCTGCTGATTTACATGTAACATATACTGCAAAACAGAGCAATAAGAGTAAAAAAACAGAGCAATAAGAGTCAAAAACAGAGCAATAAGAGTCAAAAACAGAGCAATAAGAGTAAAAAACAGAGCAATAAGAGTCAAAAACAGAGCAATAAGAGTCAAAAACAGAGCAATAAGAGTCAAAAACCGAGCAATAAGAGTAAAAAACCGAGCAATAAGAGTAAAAAACCGAGCAATAAGAGTAAAAAACAGAGCAATAAGAGTAAAAAACAGAGCAATAAGAGTAAAAAACAGAGCAATAAGAGTCAAAAACAGAGCAATAAGTCAAAAACAGAGCAGTGAGAGTCAAAACAAGAGCAATAAGAGTAAAAAACAGAGCAATAAGAGTCAAAAACAGAGCAATAAGAGTCAAAAACCGAGCAATAAGAGTAAAAAACAGAGCAATAAGAGTCAAAAACAGAGCAATAAGAGTCAAAAACAGAGCAATAAGAGTAAAAAACAGAGCAATAAGAGTAAAAAACAGAGCAATAAGAGTAAAAAACAGAGCAATAAGAGTAAAAAACAGAGCAATAAGAGTAAAAAACAGAGCAATAAGAGTCAAAAACAGAGCAATAAGAGTCAAAACAAGCGCAGTGAGAGTCAAAACAAGAGCAGTGAGTCAAAACAAGAGCAGTGAGAGTCAAAAACACAGCAGTGAGTAAACAACAGCAATAAGAGTCAAAAACAGAGCAGTGAGTCAAAAACAGAGCAGTGAGTCAAAAACAGAGCAGAGAGAGTCAAAACAAGAGCGGTGAGAGTCAAAAACAGAGCAGTGAGAGTCAAAAACACAGCAGTGAGTAAACAACAGCAATAAGAGTCAAAAACAGCAGTGAGACTCAAAAACAGATCAATTAGAGTCAAAACAAGAGCAATGAGAGTCAAAACAAGAGCAGTGAGTCAAAAACACAGCAGTGAGTAAACAACGGCAATAAGAGTCAAAAACAGAGCAGTGAGAGTCAAAAACAGCAGTGAGAGTCAAAAACAGAGCAGTGAGTCAAAACACAGCAGTGAGTAAACAACAGCAATAAGAGTCAAAAACAGAGCAGTGAGAGTCAAAAACAGAGCAGTGAGAGTCAAAAACAGAGCAGTGAGAGTCAAAAACAGAGCAGTGAGAGTCAAAAACAGAGCAGTGAGAGTCAAAAACAGAGCAGTGAGAGTCAAAAACAGAGCAGTAAGAGTCAAAAACAGAGCAGTAAGAGTCAAAAACAGAGCAGTAAGAGTCAAAAACAGAGCAGTAAGAGTAAAAAACAGAGCAGTAAGAGTCAAAAACAGAGCAGTAAGAGTCAAAAACAGAGCAATGAGAGTCAAAAACAGCGCAGTGATAGTCAAAAACAGAGCAGTGAGAGTCAAAAACAGAGCAGTGAGAGTCAAAAACAGAGCAGTGAGTCAAAACACAGCAGTGAGTAAACAACAGCAATAAGAGTCAAAAACAGAGCAGTGAGTCAAAAACAGAGCAGTGAGTCAAAAACAGAGCAGTGAGTCAAAAACAGAGCAGTGAGTCAAAAACAGAGCAGTGAGAGTCAAAAACAGAGCAGTGAGAGTCAAAAACAGAGCAGTGAGAGTCAAAACAAGAGCAGTGAGAGTCAAAACAAGAGCAGAGAGTCAAAAACACAGCAGTGAGTAAACAACAGCAGTGAGAGTCAAAACAAGAACAGTGAGAGTCAAAACAAGAACAGTGAGAGTCAAAAACAGCGCAGTGAGAGTCAAAAACAGAGCAGTGAGAGTCAAAAACAGAGCAGTGAGAGTCAAAAACAGAGCAGTGAGAGTCAAAAACAGAGCAGTGAGAGTCAAAACAAGAGCAATGAGAGTCAAAACAAGAACAGTGAGAGTCAAAAACAGAGCAATGAGAGTCAAAACAAGAGCAGTGAGAGTCAAAAACAGAGCAGTGAGAGTCAAAAACAGAGCAGTGAGAGTCAAAAACAGAGCAGTGAGAGTCAAAACAAGAGCAATGAGAGTCAAAACAAGAACAGTGAGAGTCAAAACAAGAACAGTGAGAGTCAAAACAAGAGCAGTGAGAGTCAAAACAAGAGCAGAGAGTCAAAAACACAGCAGTGAGTAAACAACAGCAGTGAGAGTCAAAAACAGAGCAGTGAGAGTCAAAAACAGCGCAGTGAGAGTCAAAAACAGAGCAGTGAGAGTCGAAAACAGAGCAGTGAGAGTCAAAAACAGAGCAGTGAGAGTCAAAACAAGAGCAGTGAGAGTCAAAACAAGAGCAGTGAGAGTCAAAACAAGAGCAGTGAGAGTCAAAACAAGAGCAGTGAGAGTCAAAACAAGAGCAGTGAGAGTCAAAACAAGAGCAGTGAGAGTCAAAACAAGAGCAGTGAGAGTCAAAAACAAGAGCAGTGAGAGTCAAAAACAAGAGCAGTGAGAGTCAAAACAAGAGCAGTGAGAGTCAAAACAAGAGCAGTGAGAGTCAAAACAAGAGCAGTGAGAGTCAAAACAAGAACAGTGAGAGTCAAAACAAGAGCAGAGAGTCAAAAACACAGCAGTGAGTAAACAACAGCAGTGAGAGTCAAAAACAGAGCAGTGAGAGTCAAAACAAGAGCAGTGAGAGTCAAAACAAGAACAGTGAGAGTCAAAAACAGAGCAGTGAGAGTCAAAAACAGAGCAGTGAGAGTCAAAACAAGAACAGTGAGAGTCAAAAACAAGAGCAGTGAGAGTCAAAAACAAGAGCAGTGAGAGTCAAAACAAGAGCAGTGAGAGTCAAAACAAGAGCAGTGAGAGTCAAAACAAGAGCAGTGAGAGTCAAAACAAGAGCAGTGAGAGTCAAAACAAGAACAGTGAGAGTCAAAACAAGAGCAGAGAGTCAAAAACACAGCAGTGAGTAAACAACAGCAATAAGAGTCAAAAACAGAGCAGTGAGTCAAAAACAGAGCAGTGAGTCAAAAACAGAGCAGAGAGAGTCAAAACAAGAGCGGTGAGAGTCAAAAACAGAGCAGTGAGAGTCAAAAACACAGCAGTGAGTAAACAACAGCAATAAGAGTCAAAAACAGCAGTGAGACTCAAAAACAGATCAATTAGAGTCAAAACAAGAGCAATGAGAGTCAAAACAAGAGCAGTGAGTCAAAAACACAGCAGTGAGTAAACAACGGCAATAAGAGTCAAAAACAGAGCAGTGAGAGTCAAAAACAGAGCAGTGAGTCAAAACACAGCAGTGAGTAAACAACAGCAATAAGAGTCAAAAACAGAGCAGTGAGTCAAAACACAGCAGTGAGTAAACAACAGCAATAAGAGTCAAAAACAGAGCAGTGAGAGTCAAAAACAGAGCAGTGAGAGTCAAAAACAGAGCAGTGAGAGTCAAAAACAGAGCAGTGAGAGTCAAAAACAGAGCAGTGAGAGTCAAAAACAGAGCAGTGAGAGTCAAAAACAGAGCAGTAAGAGTCAAAAACAGAGCAGTAAGAGTCAAAAACAGAGCAGTAAGAGTCAAAAACAGAGCAGTAAGAGTCAAAAACAGAGCAGTAAGAGTAAAAAACAGAGCAGTAAGAGTCAAAAACAGAGCAGTAAGAGTCAAAAACAGAGCAATGAGAGTCAAAAACAGCGCAGTGATAGTCAAAAACAGAGCAGTGAGAGTCAAAAACAGAGCAGTGAGAGTCAAAAACAGAGCAGTGAGTCAAAACACAGCAGTGAGTAAACAACAGCAATAAGAGTCAAAAACAGAGCAGTGAGTCAAAAACAGAGCAGTGAGTCAAAAACAGAGCAGTGAGTCAAAAACAGAGCAGTGAGAGTCAAAAACAGAGCAGTGAGAGTCAAAAACAGAGCAGTGAGAGTCAAAACAAGAGCAGTGAGAGTCAAAACAAGAGCAGAGAGTCAAAAACACAGCAGTGAGTAAACAACAGCAGTGAGAGTCAAAACAAGAACAGTGAGAGTCAAAACAAGAACAGTGAGAGTCAAAAACAGCGCAGTGAGAGTCAAAAACAGAGCAGTGAGAGTCAAAAACAGAGCAGTGAGAGTCAAAAACAGAGCAGTGAGAGTCAAAAAGAGAGCAGTGAGAGTCAAAACAAGAGCAGTGAGAGTCAAAACAAGAACAGTGAGAGTCAAAAACAGAGCAATGAGAGTCAAAACAAGAGCAGTGAGAGTCAAAAACAGAGCAGTGAGAGTCAAAAACAGAGCAGTGAGAGTCAAAAACAGAGCAGTGAGAGTCAAAACAAGAGCAATGAGAGTCAAAACAAGAACAGTGAGAGTCAAAACAAGAACAGTGAGAGTCAAAACAAGAGCAGTGAGAGTCAAAACAAGAGCAGAGAGTCAAAAACACAGCAGTGAGTAAACAACAGCAGTGAGAGTCAAAAACAGAGCAGTGAGAGTCAAAAACAGCGCAGTGAGAGTCAAAAACAGAGCAGTGAGAGTCGAAAACAGAGCAGTGAGAGTCAAAAACAGAGCAGTGAGAGTCAAAACAAGAGCAGTGAGAGTCAAAACAAGAGCAGTGAGAGTCAAAACAAGAGCAGTGAGAGTCAAAACAAGAGCAGTGAGAGTCAAAACAAGAGCAGTGAGAGTCAAAACAAGAGCAGTGAGAGTCAAAACAAGAGCAGTGAGAGTCAAAAACAAGAGCAGTGAGAGTCAAAACAAGAGCAGTGAGAGTCAAAACAAGAGCAGTGAGAGTCAAAACAAGAGCAGTGAGAGTCAAAACAAGAGCAGTGAGAGTCAAAACAAGAGCAGTGAGAGTCAAAACAAGAACAGTGAGAGTCAAAACAAGAGCAGAGAGTCAAAAACACAGCAGTGAGTAAACAACAGCAGTGAGAGTCAAAAACAGAGCAGTGAGAGTCAAAACAAGAGCAGTGAGAGTCAAAACAAGAACAGTGAGAGTCAAAAACAGAGCAGTGAGAGTCAAAAACAGAGCAGTGAGAGTCAAAACAAGAACAGTGAGAGTCAAAACAAGAACAGTGAGAGTCAAAAACACAGCAGTGAGTAAACAACAGCAGTGAGAGTCAAAAACAGAGCAGTGAGAGTCAAAAACAGCGCAGTGAGAGTCAAAAACAGAGCAGTGAGAGTCGAAAACAGAGCAGTGAGAGTCAAAAACAGAGCAGTGAGAGTCAAAACAAGAGCAGTGAGAGTCAAAACAAGAGCAGTGAGAGTCAAAACAAGAGCAGTGAGAGTCAAAACAAGAGCAGTGAGAGTCAAAAACAGCAGTGAGAGTCAAAACAAGAACAGTGAGAGTCAAAACAAGAGCAGTGAGAGTCAAAACAAGAGCAGTGAGAGTCAAAACAAGAGCAGTGAGAGTCAAAAACAGAGCAGTGAGAGTCAAAACAAGAGCAGTGAGAGTCAAAACAAGAGCAGTGAGAGTCAAAACAAGAACAGTGAGAGTCAAAACAAGAGCAGTGAGTCAAAAACAGCGCAGTGAGAGTCAAAAACAGCGCGGTGAGTCAAAACAAGAGCGTTGAGAGTCAAAAACAAGAGCAGTGAGAGTCAAAACAAGAGCAGTGAGTCAAAAACAAGAGCAGTGAGAGTCAAAACAAGAGCAGTGAGTCAAAAACAGCGCAGTGAGAGTCAAAAACAGCGCGGTGAGTCAAAACAAGAGCGTTGAGAGTCAAAAACACAGCAGTGAGAGTCAAAACAAGAACAGTGAGAGTCAAAACAAGAGCAGTGAGAGTCAAAACAAGAGCAGTGAGAGTCAAAACAAGAGCAGTGAGAGTCAAAACAAGAGCAGTGAGAGTCAAAACAAGAGCAGTGAGAGTCAAAACAAGAACAGTGAGAGTCAAAACAAGAACAGTGAGAGTCAAAAACAGAGCAGTGAGAGTCAAAACAAGAACAGTGAGAGTCAAAACAAGAACAGTGAGAGTCAAAACAAGAGCAGTGAGAGTCAAAACAAGAGCAGTGAGAGTCAAAACAAGAGCAGTGAGTCAAAACAAGAGCAGTGAGTCAAAACAAGAGCAGTGAGAGTCAAAACAAGAGCAGTGAGAGTCAAAAACAGCGCAGTGAGAGTCAAAAACAGAGCAGTTAGAGTCAAAACAAGAGCAGTGAGAGTCAAAACAAGAGCAGTGAGTCAAAACAAGAGCAGTGAGTCAAAACAAGAGCGTTGAGAGTCAAAAACAAGAGCAGTGAGAGTCAAAAACAAGAGCAGTGAGAGTCAAAACAAGAGCAGTGAGAGTCAAAACAAGAGCAGTGAGAGTCAAAAACAGAGCAGTGAGAGTCAAACACAGAGCAATCTAACTTTCCTAAACAAATCTAAACAAAGGAATTTATTCCAAAAAGGATGAAATCCCCCGTAGAAAGCAGCAGGAAGGACTCGTATTGAGTAAAACGGCTGAGGAGCCGGTAATGAAACACTTCATACGTTCGCATGGATGGATTCAGTAAACGTGGACAGGAAGTGGACCGGAAACTAAGCTGAGCTGCTCTGGTCTCAGCCTGGTTTTAATTCTTATTCTTATTCTTATTATCAGCATTTATTTGTTGAATTCATCCAGACTGAGAGCTGCAGCAGCAGAAGTAGGCAGCTCTAACTCTGTGTGAGTGTTATTATCTGTTATATTCAGTGTGACCTCCTGCTGCTGCTTGGCCTCCAGAATATTTCTATACCCGTATATGTTAGTGTGTGTGTGTGTGTCAGAGGTTATGGATGAGCCTCTATGCGCTTCATTATTCCCAATAATAACCTGCAGCACAGCCTCAGTCTGCACACACCCTTGAAAAGGCTGAAAATCAATCACTTTAAAGCAGCTCGTGTCTTCATCAGCACTGTGTTAATTCTCTGTCGGCTGTTTTTAAAGCTCACTTTCACTCCTGAACACAGCGATGTGAGAATGAACGGGTCTGACTGCAGGACTTTAGGGTTCTTTAAGGTTCTTTAGGGTTCTTTAGGGTTCGGGTGGAACTGGATGACGCTGAGTTTCTTCCAGCCGTTGCTTCTGGTCGACCTCTCTGGGTTTAAAGACAGACTCAGACTTCTGTTTTTACTAAATTTACAACAAAGAACATTTAAAAGTCACCAGCTGGCAGCCGTCTACACATTTTGCAGCGAGCGTCCAGAGCACTCAGCTGTTTCACTCTGAAATGATCACCTGCCTGTTGCCGTTCGTCGATTATTCAGCAGTCAGCACAAAGCTGAAGGATTTAGGACTCAACAGCTGTTTGTGTGCGTGAGAAACAGGCTTTCAGGCTTTCAGCTTCAACAGCTCCACAAAGGTGCACCGAGTCCTCCTCAGAGTGAAACTACGTCAGGGATTTAGGGTCTGCGGTTCCTCGGGTCTGCGGTTCCTCGGGTCTGTTGTTCCTCGGGTTTGTTGTTCCTCGGGTCTGTTGTTCCTCGGGTTTGTTGTTCCTCGGGTCTGTTGTTCCTCGGGTTTGTTGTTCCTCGGGTTTGTTGTTCCTCGGGTTTGTTGTTCCTCGGGTCTGTTGTTCCTCGGGTTTGTTGTTCCTCGGGTGTGTGTGGTTCCTCGGGTCTGCGGTTCCTCGGGTTTGTTGTTCCTCGGGTGTGTGTGGTTCCTCGGGTCTGCGGTTCCTCGGGTCTGTTGTTCCTCGGGTTTGTTGTTCCTCGGGTGTGTGTGGTTCCTCGGGTGTGTGCGGTTCCTCGGGTCTGTTGTGCCTCGGGTCTGTTGTGCCTCGGGTGTGTGCGGTTCCTCGGGTCTGTTGTGCCTCGGGTGTGTGCGGTTCCTCGGGTCTGTTGTTCCTCGGGTGTGTGCGGTTCCTCGGGTCTGTTGTGCCTCGGGTCTGTTGTTGTTCCTCGGGTCTGTTGTTGTGCCTCGGGTGTGTGCGGTTCCTCGGACGTGTGCGGTTCCTCGGGTCTGTTGTTGTTCCTCGGGTCTGTTGTTGTTCCTCGGGTCTGTTGTTGTTCCTCGGGTGTGCGCGGTTCCTCGGGTGTGCGCGGTTCCTCGGGTGTGCGCGGTTCCTCCGACGTGTGCGGTTCCTCGGACGTGTGCGGTTCCTCGGGCGTGTGCGGTTCCTCGGGTGTCTGCGGTTCCTCGGGTGTGTGCGGTTCCTCGTGTCACAGTTGGAAAATAAAACAAGAATAAAAGGTTCTGCAGGTGGTTTCAGTCCGACGGTTCCTCTGAAAGGCCCCACTCACCTGGGGTGTCCCTCAGGGCTGTGCGTTGGGCCCCAGGCTCACGTCAGAATGCTGCTGCTTATTTAAAGATAACTGAAAATCAGACCCAGGTTCCAATCTTTGGAAACCCTGAATTTCTTGATTTGGTCACTTTTGATCTGTTTACCTGTAATTTCCACTCTTCTCTGAAGAATCCTGGTGAATATTTTAAGTGTTTTTAAATTTGAAAAGCAAACTGATTTGGAGAGCTTCATGGACAAGCTTCAGTTTACTTACTGGACGCCTTAAATACCCAAACCCCAGCTTAATGAGCCCAGAACCAGGCTGATCCAGTACTTATTACTGCTGTCAAACTCATTCCAATAAATTCCATCCACCTGAATCCATAAATCATCCAGATACTAGAATAAAGAACATTAATGAGATAAAACACAGAAAGCAGGTGACATCACCACATGTCCTCGCTGTTTCAGGTGCAAGGCTGTGATTGACAGCCGCGGACAGCGAATCAGCTGCAGACATTTCGTGGTGGAGGACGGCTTCGTGGGCGCAGACAGGAAAAAGGTGGCCACGCCCCCCAGGTCAGAACCCATTTCATGGCGCTGCCGTCTCCTCGCCTCCACCTTCATGGAGGCTGAGGAGACGGTGCTTTTCTCAGGTGGAGCGACACCTGATGAAGGTGGAAGCAGCTGCTCCTCAGGAGCCGGGTCGGTGTGAATAAGCCTGTTCTGGTTTCTGTTTCCGTGTTACAGCTTTCTGAGCCGAGCCGTCCTGATCACAGACTCCTCCCTGCTGCCGGCAGACTCAGACCAGCAGGTAAACCCTTCATGTTGCTATTCTGCGGCTCTGAGGAGGTGAAACTCAGCTGATCTGAGCAGAGTTCTGGTTTTATGGGATTAAACATCAGGGATTATACGTCTCAGTTCAGGTCAGCTGGACTTCTTCTTCTTCTTGTTTCAGTTTGATGAACAGAATATAAACGTGAAAACTTCAAATAGATCGATTTAATGGTGACTTGAAAAACTGTGAAGCTTGATTTTGCTGTTTACCTGCGTTATAAAAGTACAGTTTTAGTTGAATTAAGACAACAACTCCTCCACTTATGTGAGGAGAGGACCGGTGTTGTGTTGGAAACACACCTTAACCACAGCTGCAGGTTGTCTGAGTTACAGAACGGAACCGTTCAGCTAGAAAGCTTCAGCTAACAAAGTAATGTGGGAACAATAATGTTCATCTTTCAGAAAGGAGCAGCAGTAACTCCTTAGAAGTTGGTGTACGTCATCTTCATTAGCTAAGCTGTTAGCGTTAGCTGCTGCTAACAAAGTAATGTGGGAACAATAATGTTCATCTTTCAGAAAGGAACAGCAGTAACTCCTTAGAAGTTGGTGTACGTCATCTTCATTAGCTAAGCTGTTAGCGTTAGCTGCTGCTAAAGGAGGAAATAAATCAGAAAATAAACCATGAGGAGTTATTTCATTAGCTAAGCTGTTAGCGTTAGCTGCTGCTAAAGGAAGAAATAAATCAGTAAATAAACCATGAGGAGTTATTTCATTAGCTAAGCTGTTAGCGTTAGCTGCTGCTAAAGGAAGAAATAAATCAGTAAATAAACCATGAGGAGTTATTTCATTAGCTAAGCTGTTAGCGTTAGCTGCTGCTAAAGGAAGAAATAAATCAGTAAATAAACCATGAGGAGTTATTTCTCAGATGCTTCCATTTCCCTGCTCTGAAGTTCAGGCTCTGAGAGTTGGAACTGATCCTCTTTGTGGCTCAGTTCCTTCAGTCCAGCGTTGAACTGGACCAAGTTGTTAAAACAGTGGGATGAAAAGTGTCTGCTGCACATTCCCAGTCTTTAGCTAACTCTGCTGGAACATTAGCCTCAGATATAGTTTATCCACTGGGCTCTTATATCCTCTGAGGCTGCTGCTGGATGGAAGATGCATGCTCCTCAGTGCAGCTGACAGCAGAACATTTCCACCAGAAGCTGGCTCCATCCGTCCAGCAGGGTGGATGTGAGGGGCGGGGCTTAACAGAGGAGGCGGGGCTTAGCAGAGGAGGCGGAGCCAACTTCAGGAGTGACGTACTTTAGAAATGAAGGGTAACCGGTCATAAAGCAGATTTAGGTTCCCTGTTCATCGGATTTATCTCATCTTTGCCTGTTTCTCCTCACGTGTTCATTCAAATGTAAACTTCTTCTGTTAAAACAGCATGTAAATATAATTTTCCTCAGGTTTCCGTGGTAACGGTTCCTCCAGAGGCGGTGGGATGTCCGGCGGTGAAGATGGTGGAGCTGTGTTCGTCCACGATGACCTGCATCCCTGGAACATGTGAGTTCGGCAGACAAAACTTTAAATGAGTTTTCAGATGTTTCGTGATGTAAGAAATGTGTCAAACTGATTAATTAGGTTAATTTCAACCGAAATAATGTCAAATATATTCCAGGAAATAAATGAAACCGTTTCTTTTGAAAAGTCTCCACACAGAGAGGAAGAAGAATCCTCCTGGTGGTAAGTCTGTGGGATAGAAACGACTCATTTTCTTACTGTGGCGGCGTTCATCGAACCGAACGCCACATCGAACCGAACGCCGCGTCAAAGCAACACGAACGTAAAAACATGTCAGATGTCTGCAGAGAGCCTCAGAACGCAGAGAAAATCATTGAAAGTATCAGTGGGTGGAGCCAGCTCTCCATCCAGGATGATGTCATGACCGCTCCTCGCTTCCTGTCCAGGTCATGTGACCGACCTCCGTCTCAGTGGGAGGAGCATCGGCAGCGAGCAGGAAGTTCCTGAGAGAAGCTTCGTCCTTGAAGATAAATCCACAAACTGTGATTAATGACCAACACAGCAGCCAGTGTGTGTTCCGCCTGTCATCATCTTCCTCCTCTGCTGCAGTGTGATTGGTTACTGAGTCACTGGGCCTGAACGCCTTCAAACAAAACATCATCCATCTTCAGACTCCATTACAAACACGCAGCAGCATCATTCTGAGACTAAATCACACCTTTTCCTTCACTTCACCAAAACTTTATCAATCCCTGCAGCTTTAATTATTAATAAAGAACAAATTAAATTAAATTTAAATTAAAATTAAATCTAAACCAGCTGAAGTGCAGCAGAGAGGAAGGTAGGAACCTTCAGAGGTCTCCATCAGTGGTTGGACTGTTGTTTCTGTTGCTTAGCAACAGCTCAGCTGATAATGTCACACACAGCGTCAGCAGGTAACTCAGGTGAACTCTCAGCAGACAACATGGACAGAAACTCACAGCCAGAAGTTCAACATCTGGGCTGCAGAGACGCTCCAGGATTCCACCATCTGTTGTTAACCAGCTCTGTGATCCTCCTCCTTTACTGTTAGCGCTCTGTCTGCAGTCTCTGTCTGCCCGGATAGTCTTAAAGCTGAGCAGAGAGCTGTTAGAGCTGTTCCTGCAGCCAGGTCCAGGATTCCACCATCTGTTGTTAACCAGCTCTGTGATCCTCCTCCTTTACTGTTAGCGCTCTGTCTGCAGTCTCTGTCTGCCCGGATAGTCTTAAAGCTGAGCAGAGAGCTGTTAGAGTTGTTCCTGCAGCCAGGTCCAGGATTCTGGACCAGAGATCTCACATTTCCCCTGATGATTAAAGGAAGAAATGCTTTAAACTTCCTCCTTTTTGTTGTACGGCTGTTGATATTCTGTGTTTGACATCAGCTGATGTTGTTTTCTGTCTTTGTGAAGATCTGGTCCACCTCACCTGTCAGTCAGTTGGCTCCGCCTACGAGGACCTGTCACCGGTGGTAACCAGGATGTTCCACACGGAGTCACATGACCAAGGTACACACACCATCATCGGAGTAAAGAGAGCAGGGGGAGGAGAGGTGCATCATGGGAGCTCCCCCAGCAGGCTGGGCCTATAGCAGCAGAACTATGGGATGTTTCAGGCTCACCTGAGCCATCCCTAACTATAAGCTTTATCAGAAAGGAAAGTTTCAGCCTGATCTTAAAGGTAGAGAGGGTGTCTGCTTCCTGAAGCCAAACTGGCAGCTGGTTCCACAGAGAGGGGCCTGATAACTGAAGGCTCTGCCTCCCATTCTGCTTTTAGGGGCCTGATAACTGAAGGCTCTGCCTCCCATTCTGCTTTTAGGGGCCTGATAACTGAAGGCTCTGCCTCCCATTCTGCTTTTAGGGGCCTGATAACTGAAGGCTCTGCCTCCCATTCTGCTTTTAGGGGCCTGATAACTGAAGGCTCTGCCTCCCATTCTGCTTTTAGGGGCCTGATAACTGAAGGCTCTGCCTCCCATTCTGCTTTTAGGGGCCTGATAACTGAAGGCTCTGCCTCCCATTCTGCTTTGAGGGGCCTGATAACTGAAGGCTCTGCCTCCCATTCTGCTTTTAGGGGCCTGATAACTGAAGGCTCTGCCTCCCATTCTGCTTTTAGGGGCCTGATAACTGAAGGCTCTGCCTCCCATTCTGCTTTTAGGGGCCTGATAACTGAAGGCTGTGCCTCCCATTCTGCTTTTAGGGGCCTGATAACTGAAGGCTCTGCCTCCCATTCTGCTTTTAGGGGCCTGATAACTGAAGGCTCTGCCTCCCATTCTGCTTTTAGGGGCCTGATAACTGAAGGCTCTGCCTCCCATTCTGCTTTTAGGGGCCTGATAACTGAAGGCTCTGCCTCCCATTCTGCTTTTAGGGGCCTGATAACTGAAGGCTCTGCCTCCCATTCTGCTTTTAGGGGCCTGATAACTGAAGGCTCTGCCTCCCATTCTGCTTTTAGGGGCCTGATAACTGAAGGCTCTGCCTCCCATTCTGCTTTTAGGGGCCTGATAACTGAAGGCTCTGCCTCCCATTCTGCTTTTAGGGGCCTGATAACTGAAGGCTCTGCCTCCCATTCTGCTTTTAGGGGCCTGATAACTGAAGGCTCTGCCTCCCATTCTGCTTTTAGGGGCCAGATAACTGAAGGCTCTGCCTCCCATTCTGCTTTTAGGGGCCTGATAACTGAAGGCTCTGCCTCCCATTCTGCTTTTAGGGGCCTGATAACTGAAGGCTCTGCCTCCCATTCTGCTTTTAGGGGCCTGATAACTGAAGGCTCTGCCTCCCGTTCTGCTTTTAGGGGCCTGATAACTGAAGGCTCTGCCTCCCGTTCTGCTTTTAGGGGCCTGATAACTGAAGGCTCTGCCTCCCATTCTGCTTTTAGGGGCCTGATAACTGAAGGCTCTGCCTCCCATTCTGCTTTTAGGGGCCTGATAACTGAAGGCTCTGCCTCCCGTTCTGCTTTTAGGGGCCTGATAACTGAAGGCTCTGCCTCCCATTCTGCTTTTAGGGGCCTGATAACTGAAGGCTCTGCCTCCCATTCTGCTTTTAGGGGCCTGATAACTGAAGGCTCTGCCTCCCATTCTGCTTTTAGAAACTCTGGGAACCACAAGGAAACCTGCAGCCTGAGAGCAAAGTGCTCTGTTGGGGAAATATCCAACTGTGAGATCTTTAAGATGTGATGGAGTCCAGGCTGATTAAAGGTGGAACTCACCTGCAAACTTTCTCTCCTCTCTAACCTCCTCCTCTCTTTGCGTCGTTCATCTTCTTCTTCTGTGGTTTTAATTAGCAGCAGATACTCTGGCAGGGAGGATGGATGGATGGGGGGTGCAGATTCATCACAGCTGATGGAGGAGGCGGGGCTTCATGGTATTAAACTGTTTAATGGAGGCTTTTCCACAGCTGCAGGGAGCCGGCCCGCCGTCCTCTGGGGGCTCTACTTCAACATGGCCGACGGCGCGGCGCTGCAGCCTGAAGGTCACGACCTCCCGTCCAACGTGCACCTGTGCTCCGGGCCAGATGGAAGTCTGGGACACGAGCACGCCATCAAACAGGTATGATGTCACAGAGCCGCCCTCTGACCCCAGGGGGCCCAGAAAGGTCCGAACACGCTCTGCTCTGTGTTCAGGCCCAGTTCATCTTCCAGAAGATCCTCCCCGGCGAGGAGTTCTGTCCTGCAGCGCCGAACCCTGAAGACATCATCTATGATGGGGAGAACAGCTCCGCCCCCCCAGGGGAGGAGGAGTCGAGGGAGGAAGAGCCGAAGAGGGAGGAGCCGAGGGAGGAAGAGCCGAAGGGGGAGGAGCCAAAGGGGGAGGAGCCTGTTCAGGCTGAGGAGTGATGACTCACAGCTGCCTTTGATTGTTTTTGTCTTATTTAAATCTGCTGAATCATTAAAATCATTAAAGCTTCACCGACCAGCCTCTGACTTTACAGGGGCCACACACACACACACACAGCTACGGGGGCCACACACACACACACACACACACAGGGGCCACACACACACAGCTACGGGGGCCACACACACACACACAGCTACCTACGGGGGCCACACACACACACACACAGCTACGGGGGCCACACACACACACACACAGCTACGGGGGCCACACACACACACACACAGCTACGGGGGCCACACACACACACACACACACACAGGGGCCACACACACACAGCTACGGGGGCCACACACACACACACAGCTACCTACGGGGGCCACACACACACACACACAGCTACGGGGGCCACACACACACACACACAGCTACGGGGGCCACACACACACACACACAGCTACGGGGGCCACACACACACACACACAGCTACGGGGGCCACACACACACACACACAGCTACGGGGGCCACACACACACACACACAGCTACGGGGGCCACACACACACACACACAGCTACGGGGGCCACACACACACACACAGCTACCTACGGGGGCCACACACACACACACACACAGCTACCTACGGGGGCCACACACACACACACACACACAGCTACGGGGGCCACACACACACACACTCAGCTACGGGGGCCACACACACACACACACACACACAGGGGCCACACACACACACACACACACACACAGGGGCCACACACACACACACACAGCTACCTACGGGGGCCACACACACACACACACACACACAGCTACCTACGGGGGCCACACACACACACACAGCTACGGGGGCCACACACACACACACAGCTACCTACGGGGGCCACACACACACACACACAGCTACGGGGGCCACACACACACACACAGCTACGGGGGCCACACACACACACACAGGACACACAGCTACGGGGGCCACACACACACACACAGCTACCTACGGGGGCCACACACACACACACAGCTACCTACGGGGGCCACACACACACACACAGCTACCTACGGGGGCCACACACACACACACAGCTACCTACGGGGGCCACACACACACACACAGCTACCTACGGGGGCCACACACACACACAGCTACCTACGGGGGCCACACACACACACAGCTACCTACGGGGGCCACACACACACACAGCTACCTACGGGGGCCACACACACACACAGCTACCTACGGGGGCCACACACACACACAGCTACCTACGGGGGCCACACACACACACACAGCTACCTACGGGGGCCACACACACACACACTCAGCTACGGGGGCCACACACACACACTCAGCTACGGGGGCCACACACACAGCTACGGGGGCCACACACACACACACAGCTACCTACGGGGGCCACACACACACACACAGCTACCTACGGGGGCCACACACACACACAGCTACCTACGGGGGCCACACACACACACACACACACACAGCTACGGGGGCCACACACACACACACTCAGCTACGGGGGCCACACACACAGCTACGGGGGCCACACACACACACTCAGCTACGGGGGCCACACACACACACACAGCTACCTACGGGGGCCACACACACACACACAGCTACCTACGGGGGCCACACACACACACACAGCTACCTACAGGGGCCACACACACACACACACACAGCTACCTACGGGGGCCACACACACACACACAGCTACGGGGGCCACATACACTAAAAGTGTGTCACTGATCACCGTTTCGGGTCAATGAATCGGTGTATTGATCGTAGAACTTTATCGGGCCCCTCCCCCCTGCAGCACACGGCTCTTCGGCCCGTGTTCACTCAGCGGCTCGCTGCCCGACAGCAGAACCGGGTCAGATCAGTACCTTCCTCCTCGGTTAATGAACGCCCCAGAACCCGATCAGACGTATTGATCAGCACAGAACACACAGTTGGACTTTAAGCTTTTATTGTAAATCTGGAAGTTGTTTACAGTTTACAGACGGCGCCCGCGGCGCCCGCCCTTCCTCCGGGTCGAGTCCGACGGGATCGGAGTGACGTCCTCTGAACACATGAAGAAGAGAAACAGGAAGTCAGCGAGATGCACACAGAACAGAACCGGGTCAGAACCGAGCTCAACAGAACCACAGCTCCCATGATGCTTTGCAGTGTGTGTGGAACGTACCGATGCGTCCGATCTTCATGCCGGATCGGGCCAGAGCTCTGAGAGCCGACTGAGCTCCGGGTCCAGGAGTCTTTGTCCTGAAACAGACACACAGATGAGTTCTGCCCAGAGAGGAGAACGGTCCAGAACCACCTCTGGAACCAGTTCTAACTCAGGTCCAAAGAACCAGAACCAAACAGGTGAGAAACTGTCTGACCCGCTAACTCAGAGGTTCTGGTTCCTGCAGATTAAAGGTCTGACAAAGTTCATGATTCAATAACCTGATTTACATGTGGTGACATCACTGATGACATCACACTGGATTCTGAACACAACTATGAACAAAACTGCTCCAGCTTCTATATTTTTAATGATTTTCTCTCATTTTATTCACATATTCATTCATCTGTTCATGTTCTCTAACTTTCACCTGGTCACCTTCCACATAAAGGCGTGAGCTAACGGCCAAACACTTCCTGTTAGCTCACGCAGCTAGCAGGAAGCTAACGGCCAAACACTTCCTGTTAGCTCACGCAGCTAGCAGGAAACTAACGGCCAAACACTTCCTATTAGCTCACGCAGCTAGCAGGAAGATAACGGCCAAACACTTCCTGTTAGCTCACGCAGCTAGCAGGAAGCTAACGGCCAAACACTTCCTTTTAGCTCACGCAGCTAGCAGGAAGCTAACGGCGCCACCGAAGCCTGGGACCAAACATGGCCGCTCACCTGTTCCCTCCGGTGGCTCTCAGCTTGATGTGCAGCGCTGTGATTCCCAGCTCTTTGCAGCGCTGGGCCACGTCCTGAGCCGCCAACATGGCGGCGTACGGAGACGACTCGTCTCTGTCCGCCTTCACCTTCATCCCGCCGGTCACACGGCAGATGGTCTCCCTGGAAACAGACACACCAATCAGAGAGCAGCTCGGCCGGGCGAGCGAGCGCAGACTCACGGCAGGACCTACTTTCCGGAGAGGTCGGTGACGTGCACGAAGGTGTCGTTGAAGGAGGCGAAGATGTGGCAGACGCCGAACACGTTCTCGCCTTCGGCCACCTGGGGCCCCAGGCTGATGACCTGCTCCTCCTTCTTCTCTTTCCCTTTGCGAGGAGCCATGTCTGCTGAGGGAGAGGAGACACGTCAGAGGGCCCGGTTCTGATCAGGCACGCCAGAGGGCCCGGTTCTGATCAGGCACGCCAGAGGGCCCGGTTCTGATCAGACACGCCAGAGGGCCCGGTTCTGATCAGGCACGCCAGAGGGCCCGGTTCTGATCAGGCACGCCAGAGGGCCCGGTTCTGATCAGACACGCCAGAGGGCCCGGTTCTGATCAGACACGTCAGAGGGCCCGGTTCTGATCAGGCTCCGGTTCACAGAACCGGGCGTAGAACCACACCGGGCGTAGAACCACAGCGAGCAGAACCACAGCCCATTGAGTTCTGATCCATCTGCCCAGCACACGGGCTCAGACCCGGCAGCAGGTCTGAGCCCAGAACACAGTCAGTCCGGCTCAGACACGTTTGTACACAGAAACAGAACATTGGACCAGCAGAACCTTTCTAAAGCTGTTTAGGTAAACATAGGAACCCACTGTGTGTCACGCGCCCGGTGCGTTTCAATCAAAGCATGTCCGACCATGGAACCACCATAAGGAGGAACCGAACCTGCCCACCGAATCTACCGAAAAGGACCAGAACATTAGCCTTTAGCTCAGATATTTATCAGCCCGAACCCACCTGAGACACTTTAACATCACGCTGGACTCAGCCTCCACTGAGTCTGCGCAGAAGCCTGGAGGCTAACGCTAGCCTAACATTAGCTTCACCTGCTACTTCACTCAACTTGTAAAAACTCGCTGCTCACCTCTCCGCGTGCGTACAACACAAACCTTAACTCACCTGTCCGCGCGGCTACAAACTGAACAAATAATCTGGGTTATTTTCCCGCTTCTGGAAGCTCCGCGCGCAGCTAAAATGGCGACCAGTGGGAGCAGATAGCGACAAACATAAGGAAAAAGCCCCCAAAAGTAACATTTATCAACCCCAGAGAAACAATTCACCCACCGACACACGCGCGCACCTTCACTCTGTCAGCACACACACGTTAAATCAGCGGATGGTCACCTGGAAGGTGGATTAAAGACGGATAAAGTCTCCGTGCAGCACTCACCTATGTGCGTCTCTTTGCCGAGCAGAAACAAGAAAGGAGGAACTTTCGCTTCCGGCTCCTCACATGACGACTTCCGCGAGGGCGCGAGCGACAGCCACCGCGTGGTCGTTTTATTCATGGCATGGTTGAACACAGCATACAGGAGGGAGAGATATGAAGTGTTTCTGCTTATAAATGTCAAAATAAGGTGGATGTGAAGGTTTTGCTTCGATGAAAGTGATAAAACAATAAAAATAGTCTCTGCCTTTGTTTAAATGGCTGCAGCTGTAACAAAAGAAGTCCCCGTGGGATCAATAAAGTATTCTGATTTATTCTGACAAAGAAAAAGTTTGCACTGATTTCAGGATCAGAAGCAGAAGTTTCAGCTCGTGGGCTCAGCTGTATCCTGTCAGGATGACGTCATGATGACATCATTGATCTGAGGAAGGAGAATTAACTGAAGCGTCACGTCATCATTATTATCTTCTATCATTATTTAAACATTGTTTCAGCCATCTCAGAACAAAGTCTGAATTATTAAAAAAAATCTAACAGGAAAGGAGCTGATACTGAAGGAATAAAGATTTTTATTTAAAAAAAAGTGGAAATACAACATTTTGAGTGAAATCAGGTTTTTCTTTTTTTTTTCCAACTGTTTCGCCTTCTTAGAGAAAAATGATGTAATCAGTGAATCTATTTTAGTTTTCACTTCACTTCTAATTAAATCCAATTAATTAAATTCAAAATTAGTCCCATTCATACAGAACCATTTAAAACAGTAGCCGAGCTAAAATAAACCAGCAGACTGCACTGAAACTTCTCTCTGATCCTGAGCTGCAGGAGGCGACTGTGGAGAGAAAAAACTCCTTTTAACAGGAAGAAACCTCCATCAGAACCAGAACCAGGAAGAAACCTCCATCAGAACCAGAACCAGGAAGGGTCCATCTGCCTGGACCAGCTGGACAAAGTAAATGTATCCATGTAGCCCACGTTGTTTGCTGGACACCATCTAGACAACCAGCGATTGAATGAGGACATGCGGCTAAACATGTCATCACTGGTCAGATTTGGCAGGGGTCCAGAGAAAACTACGGAGTCCGACATTGTTTTGGCAAAATTACACACCGATGCAACATTAATTTTAGTGACCTCCGATTGGCGTAACCGGGTCTCATTACCGCCGACGTGAATAACTATTTTACCGTATTTACGCTTATCCTTAGCCAGCAGTTTTAAATAGGATTCTGTGTCGCCCGCTCTGGCCCCTGGAATGCATTTGACTATGGTCGCTGGTGTCTCTAATGCCACGTTTCTGACTATAGAGCTGCCAATTACCAGGGTTTTGTCCTCAGCGGGTGTGTCGCTGAGTGGGGAAAATCTATTTGAAACGTGGACAGGTTGACTTTAGGACGCGAGTGTGGTGTATCGCGATGGTCGCCTTCAGACAGCCGGTGTGGATGATGCAGGAAGAACTCTGCTGACACAGAACACAGAAACCTTTACTGTCAACCAGGTCCCTATCAGAATTACAGATTAATGCATCAAGTCTGGAGAGATGTGTCAAGCCTGGATTCCCCAAAATCTCTGCCTCACTGAGGGTCTTTGTTAAGATCCTGTTCTTAGTGACCTTGAAGATGTTGCATGTTCCCATCACTGAGCACAAGGCAAACCAAGGACATGGTGTGTGTAACTTTGAGCCAACCTTGGACAAACTTACTGGGGAGTGTGTTACTCTCAAAATGTCCTGAGTTATACCCATGAGTCCCTTTCACAGCTGGTAATTACCAGACTTCTTATCATTTTCCTAAAACCACTTTGCACAGGTGGTAGACATCAGACATCAGGCTCCTTCTTCTTCTCTTTCCCTTTACGAGGAGCCATGTCTGCTGAGGAGGAGACACCGTCAGACGCTGGGTGGCTCCACACCGGCTAAAGGGGCCTGGCTCGCTATCAGGTGGTTTTCAACAGTGCAGAGCCGAGGTTCCAATTCAGATAACCTCGCCTCCAAAACTACAAAAAGACTACATCTGTTCCATGAACCATTACCACTAAAGGAGGCAGAGGAGTAACTAAACATCTGACACACGGAGCAGGTGAAAGCAGGAGATGGAGGAAGAGAACTGGTAGCCATGCTAAGCTAGAGAACCCGACACACCGCTAAAAAGTGAAAAATAAAGACTAAAGATCTGTAAGAGTGAACGTTAGAATATAACAAGTATGGGATAGAGTTAACTATGCAAGATGTGTAAATTATAGGGAGAAACTGAATGATTTTTAATGACCCAAAAGGAGCAAGAAGTTCCACAGAAAACAAACAAGGTAACAGGAAGTGATGCAATACGTCTTCATGAATCAATGTTTTTTCCTCAAGTGAAACAATAGTTTGAAATGTAATAAAGGGGAAAAGTGACCAATCAGAATGCAGCGTTTGACCATCTGTTTATTTACAGAAACACTTTGAACACGATGCAGAAGAAGAAATGACTCCAAAAACTACAAAAGAAAAGGATTAAAAACACACTCTCGCTCTCTCACACTCACAGTTACACACTGAGCATGCAGCATTAGTCCAGTTAATACAGTACAGTACAATATCCATCATAGTAGAAAAGCTGAGTGGGGTGAGGAGGTGATTATTGATCACTTGATTGATTCTGCAGAGCATCAGCAGCTGGGAAACAGGAGTACAGAGTCTGTTCGAATCTGACTGAAATACATGAGACATCTCATTTAAAACACCCAGAAATTATCTATTTTATTCATGTTCGTAGAAATAAAATTTAAAAAAACAAACTTGGGTCAAAGAAAACTCGACTGTACTCCTTTAGAAGAAACCTGCTGAGGAGCCTCATGTAGAGGGCTCAGGTTTAAAAACACTTAAAGGAATTCAGAGGCCGAATGAGTTAAAGCAGCATTTTGTACCGGTTAGGGTTAACCCTAGGGTTGGTTTAGGGTTAACCCTAGGGTTAGGGTTAGGGTTGGGTTAGGATTAACCCTAGGGTTAGGGTTAGGGTTAACCCTAGGGTTGGTTTAGGGTTGGGTTAGGGTTAACCCTAGGGTTGGTTTAGGGTTGGGTTAGGGTTAACCCTAGGATTGGTTTAGGGTTAACCCTAGGGTTGGTTTAGGGTTGGGTTAGGGTTAACCCTAGGGTTGGTTTAGGGTTGGGTTAGGGTTAACCCTAGGGTTGGTTTAGGGTTAACCCTAGGGTTGGTTTAGGGTTAACCCTAGGGTTGGGTTAGGGTTAACCCTGGGATTGGTTTAGGGTTAACCCTAGGGTTGGTTTTGGGTTGGTTTAGGGTTAACCCTAGGGTTGGGTTAGGGTTAACCCTAGGATTGGTTTAGGGTTAACCCTAGGGTTGGGTTAGGGTTAACCCTAGGGTTGGTTTAGGGTTGGGTTAGGGTTAACCCTAGGGTTGGTTTAGGGTTAACCCTAGGGTTGGTTTAGGGTTAACCCTAGGGTTGGGTTAGGGTTAACCCTAGGGTTGGTTTAGGGTTGGGTTAGGGTTAACCCTAGGGTTGGTTTAGGGTTAACCCTAGGGTTGGGTTAGGGTTAACCCTGGGATTGGTTTAGGGTTAACCCTAGGGTTGGTTTTGGGTTGGTTTAGGGTTAACCCTAGGGTTGGGTTAGGGTTAACCCTAGGATTGGTTTAGGGTTAACCCTAGGGTTGGTTTAGGGTTGGGTTAGGGTTAACCCTAGGGTTGGTTTAGGGTTAACCCTAGGGTTAAGGTTAGGGTTAACTCTAGGGTTGGTTTAGGGTTAACCCTAGGGTTAAGGTTAGGGTTAACCCTAGGATTGGTTTAGGGTTAACCCTAGGGTTGGTTTAGGGTTGGGTTAGGGTTAACCCTAGGGTTAAGGTTAGGGTTAACTCTAGGGTTGGTTTAGGGTTAACCCTAGGGTTGGTATAGGGTTAACCCTAGGGTTAAGGTTAGGGTAAGATCAAATACAGCCAAACACATACTGTGGATGTTTTCCTTAAATACTCAGAGAAATCTTCTGTAATATTAGTAACTATATGTTTTAGGGAAATAAAATGCATTGTTAACCAGCTGAGTTTCTTTATGTGAAGTGACCTCAGGTGACCTTGTACAGCCAGGTTAATGTTATTCATTCAGAATAATGAATAACATGACGTGAATGTGACAAAATAAGCCAAAGAGAGGGACTGGGCCTGTGGGTTAATGTTACTGTCCTCACAGAGTCACACTTTCATACTCTCAGATGAGGAAATATGAATGACTCAGTGCTGCCACTGATCACCAGAGTGTGAAGCCAAAGGAAAGTGAGGACAGCTGTTATTTATTCAGTATTACAACCTGTCACATTCCTCTGATCAGCTGATCGTTTGTAAATTAACCTACAGTGATGTGTTGAAAGTTATATAGAAATATTACTGGGTCCAAGTCTGATTTTAGTCCAAAAATGTTACAGAAAAGCAACAAGAAGGTCATTAAAACCCGAAGCAACAAATTCAGCTGCCAACAGACTGATGGGAAGCAGAGCATCTGTGAAACGGACTTAAATTGTTAAGCACTATAGTCCCGATCCAGAGTCCTGATCAGCCTCATTTCTTTATGACCTTCCTGTAACCTTTAAAGTGTCCTGATCAACAGTTCTGCAGCTTTCTGTAACCTTTAAAGTGTCCTGATCAATAGTTCTGCAGCTTTCTGAAACCTTTAAAGTGTCCTGATCAACAGTTCTGCAGCTTTCTGTAACCTTTAAAGTGTCCTGATCAATAGTTCTGCAGCTTTCTGAAACCTTTAAAGTGTCCTGATCAACAGTTCTGCAGCTTTCTGTAACCTTTAAAGTGTCCTGATCAATAGTTCTGCAGCTTTCTGTAACCTTTAAAGTGTCCTGATCAATAGTTCTGCAGCTTTCTGAAGCTCTTTCACAGTTTTTCTTTGGACATTTTCTGCTTTTTCCCTCATCTTCAGTCCTTGTTCCTGAGCATTTTCAGTGTTTTTTCTTTGTTCAGCCACTAAACTCTGACCTTTGAACCCTTCAGGCAGAAAAAAGGCTCCTAACTCAAGGGATGAACCAGTGTTGTGTCGACACAGAACAGACAACTTAGCAAAGAAGCCGTTTTAAACTGGATCTTTAGGCTCTTTGTTACCAGCAGCCTGTCACAAAGACACATCATTTGTTCCCATTTCTTTAGCTGCATCTATGAAAAACAGCAAAGAAAACACAGTTTGACAGACAGAAAATAGGATTTCTGCAGCAACAAGGTGATTCCCAAAGAGCTGTTAGCTGAAAACTTGGCATATCTCAGCATGGTGTGCAGTGTGTCCTTAAAACATTTGAGGAAACTGGACAAGTGGAGGACAAAAGAAGAAGTGTCAGGCCTAAAAAACTATCTCCAGCAGATGAACAGGATCTGAAAGTGATGTCCTTAAGAAAGAGGAAAAAATCCAGCTGTGACCTGACAGGACCTGAGAGATGCATCTGGACCTTCAGCTGATCCATCTACTGTTGGCCCAAGCCTCATCAGAAATGGTCTCCATGGAAGGGTGGCTGTCAAGAAGCCGTTCTTAAGGAAGGGAAACAGGGAGAAAAGGCTGAGCTGTGCCAAATGACACAAGAAGTGGACTGAAAATCAGTGGCAACAGGTCTTATGGAGGGATGAATCCTCCCCAGAGCCCGGACCTCAACATTATTGAAGCAGTGTGGGATCATCTGACAGAGAACGGAACAAAAGGCAGCCCACATCCAAAGAAGAGCTTTGGGATGTCCTTCAAGAAGCCTGGAGAACTATTCCTGAAGACTCCTTAAAGAAATGACAGAAAGCTGGTCTCAGAGGGTTCAGGCTGTGTTGGAGAATAAAGGAGCTCAGACCAGAGATTCACTTTAAAGCTGCTGAGAACTGAGAAAAAACTCTGTTTCTGCCTCAGATTCTGGGTTTATGTTCAGGTTTGAACATGTTTCAGTGAATCTCTGCAGCTGCTTCCTGTTTTTATGGAAATATGTAAAGAAATGAAGCTGATCAGGACTTTTAAACAGTTTTCTCGATTAAAAGAATATATTTAACATTTTCCATTAGGATTTTTTCTCTATGCAGAGTCAATGTTAAATGTCCATAAATAAAACAAATCAGCTGAGCTGTAGCCTGTGGGATTCGCTTCTTTTGTGGGCATTATTCGCCCGATGGAAGCACATTAACTAGTAGCTAACAAAGCTGCTCAAGTAGCGTTTCTAACCGTGGAAAATGGAATTGGTACATATTTAGAAACAAAAACCTCCTCTTCCTCCATCAGCTGAAGGTAAATCTGTCCTTCTGTTTCCCCTCCTGCTGATGAGAAAATGTACTTACAGACCAGCCACTGAACATGTGGTGAAAACAGGAATAACAGCATTGCTTTTGTTCAGAGGATTAACATGTCAAATCTAGTCTAATATGAACTCTTAAATTTCAAGCATAAACATCAAAATAGTTCTAAAAAATGACATCTCAGATATTTGCAGGGAGTTTCTGCATCTGTCACCACTAATAAATACTTTCAAGTGTCGTAAAAGTTCAAAGAGGAAGTGCTGATGTAGAAAACACTGTGAAAACAGCCAATCACTCTGGAGGTGCCATTTGGAGTCCCGACTGGGGTCACGCTTCAATAATGGGCTGAAACCGACTGAAAGGGAGGCCAAATCAGACCGATAGGGAGGCCGAATCCGACCGATAGGGAGGCCGAATCTGACCGATAGGGAGGCCGAATCTGACCGATAGGGAGGCCGAATCAGACCGATAGGGAGGCCGAATCAGACCGATAGGGAGGCCGAATCAGACCGATAGGGAGGCCGAAACTGACCGATAGGGAGGCCGAATCCGACCGATAGGGAGGCCGAATCCGACCGATAGGGAGGCCGAATCCGACCGATAGGGAGGCCGAATCAGACCGATAGGGAGGCCGAATCAGACCGATAGGGAGGCCGAAACTGATCGATAGGGAGGCCGAATCTGACCGATAGGGAGGCCGAATCCGACCGATAGGGAGGCTGAATCTGACCGATAGGGAGGCCGAATCTGACCGATAGGGAGGCCGAATCAGACCGATAGGGAGGCCGAATCTGACCGATAGGGAGGCCGAATCTGACCGATAGGGAGGCCGAATCTGACCGATAGGGACGCCGAATCAGACCGATAGGGAGGCCGAATCCGACTGATAGGGAGGCCGAATCCGACCGATAGGGAGGCTGAAACTGATCGATAGGGAGGCCGAATCTGACTGAAACTGACCGATAGAGAGGCCGAAACTGACCGATAGGGAGGCTAGCTAGATTGTGGTGTTAGCAATCGGTTGAGCCGTGTTTGGCTAGCGACACGTGACCGCAACACTGTGATTGAGATGGACACAGACGGGATCCCTGAAGAAAAAAGAAAGTCATCATCTCCGCACATAGAAAAAATGAGCTCATTATTTATTTAAATCATTACTGATAAACGAGGCGCCCCCTGTTTTGACAAATAAAACCCAGCAAAGCTAAACTGTTGGCATGATGTTGAGTTCTGTCACTGATGTGTTAACTCTGAAAACAGAGGGAGCTCCTTGTTAACTGGCTGGTTTTATCATAAATGGAAAAGAACAATAATTATGGCTCCACTCCTCTCGTCATATAGACTGAGATAGAGATCTAACAGCAGCAATAGTTTAGGATAAAGGTCATTTAGGAGTATTAAATAGGATTTATCTTGGAAGAAGAGACTAAATCAGAATGGGTAAAGTGCCAAGTCAGCTGAAAATTAATGACAGTAACTTGGTAATTAAATGATCTTTTTCTTACGTCTCAAACCTAAACCATGAATTAAAAGACTTAAGTTAGAGCTTGTAAATAATTCAGTGTGTTATCGATGATCAGAGGTCATAGTAACTCCCTCCATGCTCCACTTAGGTTTGATGTCTTTGAATTAACATCATAATAACCTTTTATTAGAGATAGAGAAATGGAGAAGAAAGTCTGTTGCTTTTAGCTGGTTATATGACTTACCCACCGGCTGACCAGGTCAGCACTTTTATGTCACGTCCCGAGGGCTGAGCCCCCCTGTCAGTATATCCTAGAGACGCCCCTGGTGGGGGATTTGAACAGGAAGCATCAGGTTTAAATCTGAGGTCGATGTTAGTGATAAATATGAGAGTAAAGTGTTCATAAATCTGTCCAAAAATATTTCCCAGAACACTTCCAGTGTGAAGTTGGGTTGTGGTGCGCTTGTTATGCCCCGCCCTGATGGTTCCAGGACGATGAACCGTTTGACTAAGTGGGAAATTACCACTCAGCCTCCATCCAGCTTCATGTTCGGAGTTTCCTGAGCCGGGATGCCAAATGGCACAGAGATAAAAATCCAGTAAACTAAAGGGCAGCAGTGGCAAACACATTCAGCAGCTGCTAAGGAACTCATGTCACACTCGAAATGCATGTAACCAAAATAATAAAGCTAGTAATACAAAGTGATTCACGCAACGCCAGCACTGGAAGTCTGATTGAAACATTAAAAAGCTTTTAAATATACAAACGTGATATATTAAGGGGTAATAATATCGTCATAGTAAGAATCTGATTGTACAAAGTTCTACATTCTCTCGACAGTAAAAAGCTGATTAAAGCTTCAGAGACAAACACAGCAGATCAAAAAGTGGCAGAATATCAAAGATCAAAGTCGGCGCCGCCTGCGTTTCGTTAGCTCGCGGCTAACGGACATCATTGCTCTCAGTGAGGAATGCTAACAAAGCTAGGAACTGAAATGGTAGAAAACAGTCCGTAAGCTGCGAACGCTGGAAACGCAGCGGAGCCTGAAGCCTAAACACAAAACACAAAATTCAGCATGCAGAAAATCACACAATCTGTACGGGAACACTATCACTGTAGAGGAAGAAATGTGAACTCTTCGTGCAGAACTCCAACTGTTTTAGAGCGCTGCGACACCACCAAACCTCACAGGTCCTAAAAGAAAAGTCACCGACTGAGCTGCTGAAACAGCGACCGAGCGCCCAGGCTAATGTTTCACTTCACAATGATGATATTTTAAATCAGGGTAAAGCTTCTGAAAGCATCCAAAACACTAACGGAGGCCGAGACGTCACAGCGACCCCACCGCTGACTCCACAACTCTCAGGGAATCAGATTATCCTGAGCTACGGAGTACCAGAAGAGTCAAACATCACTGACTGCTTCAGGAAATCTGTCAAATTCATCTGGAGGCTTTTAAAAACCTTAAACCCATTTCAAAACAATACTAACCTGGAATTATGTTGCCCCAACACTAACACAGCCAGCGCTGTGCAGCTGAACTACACGAGGGAGCTAGTTACTAAGGGGCGTGGCTAAAGTACAACTAGTTACTAAGGGGTGTGGCTAAAGTACAGCTAGTTACTAAGGGGTGTGGCTAAAGTCCAGCTAGTTACTAAGGGGTGTGGCTAAAGTCCAGCCAGTTACTAAGGGGTGTGGCTAAAGTCCAGCTAGTTACTAAGGGGCGTGGCTAAAGTACAGCTAGTTACTAAGGGGTGTGGCTAAAGTCCAGCTAGTTACTAAGGGGTGTGGCTAAAGTCCAGCCAGTTACTAAGGGGTGTGGCTAAAGTCCAGCTAGTTACTAAGGGGCGTGGCTAAACTACAGCTAGTTACTAAGGGGTGTGGCTAAAGTCCAGCTAGTTACTAAGGGGCGTGGCTAAAGTACAGCTAGTTACTAAGGGGCGTGACTAAAGTCCAGCCAGTTACTAAGGGGCGCGGCTAAAGTCCAGCCAGTTACTAAGGGGTGTGGCTAAAGTCCAGCTAGTTACTAAGGGGTGTGGCTAAAGTCCAGCCAGGTACAAAGGGGCGCGGCTAAAGTCCAGCCAGTTACTAAGGGGTGTGGCTAAAGTCCAGCTAGTTACTAAGGGGCGTGACTAAAGTCCAGCCAGTTACTAAGGGGCGCGGCTAAAGTCCAGCCAGTTACTAAGGGGCGTGGCTAAAGTCCGGCCAGTTACTAAGGGGCGTGGCTAAAGTCCAACAGTACCAATGTTCAGTGCTTTCAAACTTTTCATTTGCTATTCCAGTAACATCTGATGCTACTTTGAAACAAAATTAAAGAATTTGATGTAATTTTACATCAAACACTAAAGAAAAGTAAAGTATGATTTTTAAAGTATAATTCCTGTAATTTATGAGATATATTTTAAAACCATCAGTTTTAAATATTTAAGAGTCTGAATTTTCAACAAATTGATTGCATTAGACTTTTGCTTGAAAGTATTGTTTATATTGGAAAAAAGATTATTGTTCAATATTCGATAATTTTTTAAATATTTATTTTCTTGTGAACAAATTTACTGGCATGTTTTTTAAATAATTAAACAAGATATTTTGCCTTATTGGTGCTTATCTGAAATTTCGGTTTTAGCTTTACAGAAATCCAGATCTTTGTCCTTAAAGTAAAATTATTTGTCATTTCAATAAATTCGAGTTTCTGACTCACCAGTAATTTTGTCACTTCTGGGACTCCGTACCAGTTTAATGAACTTTGGTCACAGTGACACATTTGATTGGATGTTGGGGCATTTTTTTGCTTTACTGAAAAGTTCTGGAAGCTGTCTGTTAGTTCCCCAAACAGAACCACGAGCTTCAGACACTCAGTCCACAAACCGTTCTCAGGTACTCTCTGATTTTGTGCACGTTTAAAAAAATAAACATGTCAGAACCAACAGACCCAGACATCCCTCCCCAGCTCCTCCTGGAGGATCCCGAGGTGTTCCCAGGTCTGATGGGATATATAATCCCTCCAGTGGGTTCTGGTTCTGACCCGGTTCCTCCTCCCAGGAGGCATCCTAACCAGAGGAACCGCCTCAGCTGACTCCTTTCTATGTGGAGGAGCAGCGGCTCTACTCCGAGAGCTCCTCCCCCCGGATGGTGGAGCTCCTCCCCCCGGATGGTGAAGCCCCTCCCCCCGGATGGTGGAGCTCCTCCCCCGGATGGTGGAGCCCCTCCCCCGGATGATGGAGCTCCTCCCCCGGATGATGGAGCCCCTCCCCCTTTATGGTGGAGCCCATCCCTCCGGATGGTGGAGCCCCTCCCCCTTTATGGTGGAGCTCCTCCCCCGGATGGTGGAGCTCCTCCCCCTTTATGGTGGAGCCCCTCCCCCTTTATGGTGGAGCTCCTCCCCCTTTATGGTGGAGCCCCTCCCCCGGATGATGGAGCCCCTCCCCCTTTATGGTGGAGCCCATCCCTCCGGATGGTGGAGCCCCTCCCCCTTTATGGTGGAGCTCCTCCCCCGGATGGTGGAGCTCCTCCCCCTTTATGGTGGAGCCCCTCCCCCTTTATGGTGGAGCTCCTCCCCCGGATGGTGGAGCTCCTCCCCCCCGGATGGTGGAGCTCCTCCCCCTGTCTCTAAGGCTGAGCCCCGCCCCCCTCTGAAGGAACTCATTTCAGCTGCTTGTATCCAGCTCCTCCTTCTTTGGGTCAGAACCCAGATCTGTGAGCTCAGGTGAGGGTTGGAACAAAGATGGAGCAGGAACCTGAAACAAGATCCAGAGATACGGAAACTCCTCCCGCTGAGGCAGAGTTTCATCCCCGACCCGGAGGGAGCGCTCCATCTTTTTCCAGTTCAGAACCGTGGCCTCAGATCTGGAAGAGCTTCACACTCAGCTGTGAACTGAAGAAACAAACAGAACCGCATCATCTGCAAAAAGCAGAGATGTAACCCTGAGGTTCCCAAACCAGACGCCCTCCTCCCCCCGACTGCACCTCCAGATCCTGTCCCTGAAAACCACAAACAGGACCGGAGGCAGCCCCGGTGGAGTCCAGCACCGTGAACCAGAACCACTTTGGACCCAGAATGTGGACATTATTGGTACAAAGTGTTATACAGGGACTGGGTACCTCATAAAAGTGGCTCCAGTACTCCCTCAGCCCCCCCTCCTTCCCAACCTCCTTCTCTCTCTTAACAGTCTCTAAAGCAAAAACATTTCAGCTCAAAGGATAAAGTTTTTCCTGCTGATGAAGCCAGGCAGCAGACGGCTTGTCAGGGGAACCATCAGGACACCTGACTTTAGAGGGTGGTGTGGTGGCTGAAGTGGAAGATCGCAGGCTGCAGAGTGCTGGAGGCTTTGAGAGCTCACGAAACCAATGGAAGCAGTGAGATGAGTCACGGTGGGTTAAAGTCACCCTTATTCAGTTTATGATACGATCAGGTTTCAGACACATTTATCTCAGGATCACAACTTTAACTACAAACTACTTCAACAACATCTACTGTCTGTCTGACTGACTATGGTCAGAACATTTTGGGGTATTTATCCAGCAGTTAAAATGTCATATATATATATATAAGTTGGATGTTTAGAAATACATTAATATTTTACTATCACTGGCAAAATTAAATTTAATAAGTATTCAACAAAACTCCTGATCCAGGCCTCATTTCTTCATTACCTTCCTGAAACCTTTAAAGTGTCCTGATCAATAGTTCTGCAGCTTTCTGTAACCTTTAAAGTGTCCTGATCAATAGTTCTACAGCTTTCTGAAACCTTTAAAGTGTCCTGATCAATAGTTCTACAGCTTTCTGAAACCTTTAAAGTGTCCTGATCAATAGTTCTGCAGCTTTCTGAAACCTTTAAAGTGTCCTGATCAATAGTTCTGCAGCTTTCTGAAACCTTTAAAGTGTCCTGATCAACAGTTCTGCAGCTTTCTGAAACCTTTAAAGTGTCCTGATCAATAGTTCTGCAGCTTTCTGAAACCTTTAAAGTGTCCTGATCAACAGTTCTGCAGCTTTCTGAAACCTTTAAAGTGTCCTGATCAACAGTTCTGCAGCTTTCTGAAACCTTTAAAGTGTCCTGATCAACAGTTCTGCAGCTTTCTGAAACCTTTAAAGTGTCCTGATCAACAGTTCTGCAGCTTTCTGTAACCTTTAAAGTGTCCTGATCAACAGTTCTGCAGCTTTCTGTAACCTTTAAAGTGTCCTGATCAACAGTTCTGCAGCTTTCTGAAACCTTTAAAGTGTCCTGATCAATAGTTCTGCAGCTTTCTGAAACCTTTAAAGTGTCCTGATCAATAGTTCTGCAGCTTTCTGAAGCTCTTTCACAGTTTTTCTTTGGACATTTTCTGCTTTTTCCCTCATCTTCAGTCCTTGTTCCTGAGCATTTTCAGTGTTTTTTCTTTGTTCAGCCACTTAACTCTGACCTTTGACCCCTTCAGGCAGAAAAAAGGCTCCTAACTCAAGGGATGAACCAGTGTTGTGTCGACACAGAACAGAACAACTTAGCAAAGAAGCCATTTTAAACTGGATCTTTAGGCACTTTGTTACCAGCAGCCTGTCACAAAGACACATCATTTGTTCCCATTTCTTTAGCTGCATCTATGAAAAACAGCAAAGAAAACACAGTTTGACAGACAGAAAATAGGATTTCTGCAGCAACAAGGTGATTCCCAAAGAGCTATTAGCTGAAAACTTGGCATATCTCAGCATGGTGTGCAGTGTGTCCTTAAAACATTTGAGGAAACTGGACAAGTGGAGGACAAAAGAAGAAGTGTCAGGCCTAAAAAACTATCTCCAGCAGATGAACAGGATCTGAAAGTGATGTCCTTAAGAAAGAGGAAAAAATCCAGCTGTGACCTGACAGGACCTGAGAGATGCATCTGGACCTTCAGCTGATCCATCTACTGTTGGCCCAAGCCTCATCAGAAATGGTCTCCATGGAAGGGTGGCTGTCAAGAAGCCGTTCTTAAGGAAGGGAAACAGGGAGAAAAGGCTGAGCTGTGCCAAATGACACAAGAAGTGGACTGAAAATCAGTGGCAACAGGTCTTATGGAGGGATGAATCCTCCCCAGAGCCCGGACCTCAACATTATTGAAGCAGTGTGGGATCATCTGACAGAGAACGGAACAAAAGGCAGCCCACATCCAAAGAAGAGCTTTGGGATGTCCTTCAAGAAGCCTGGAGAACTATTCCTGAAGACTCCTTAAAGAAATGACAGAAAGCTGGTCTCAGAGGGTTCAGGCTGTGTTGGAGAATAAAGGAGCTCAGACCAGAGATTCACCTTCATTTCACATGTATAAATAAAAGAGGTCTGGATCAGGATGTTTTGTATCGAAGGGGTTTCTCAAAGGCTGAATTTTCATTCTGATCATGAGATAACTCGTCTGAAAATCAATCGATTACCAACTGTTGGACTGGATAAAACAAAAGAAGATTTTTTATTTCTTTAACTGCTGGAAACCCTGTATCTCCCTGGCTATCAAACAGTCTTGTTTTTATCAGGATTATTAATTCAGTTTTCAGTTCACAGGTTGATGAATGTTGACAGACTGCTTAGGAGTACTGTTAACAAATAAAGAAATGAGGTGAGAACTTACAGGTCAACGGCTTTATGACTCCTGCACATGCTCCAGTGTTTGTGCTAAGCTAAGCTAACATGAATCCATGGGGGGGGGGGGTCTGCAGCATCTGCAGCACCCGAATACCTGGAGATACAAGGTTTCCAAACACTAACACAGCCACCTGTGCAGCTAAACTACACAAGGGAGCTGATTGGCTAGTTACAAAGGGGCGTGGCTAAAAAAGTCCAAGTGAGCTGGGAGGAGGAAGCTGATTGGTTGGTGGTGATGTGGTTCACTGCTGAATGAGTCAGAGTGAAGCCTTCTGCCCCAGTCGTCTCCTCCAACTTCTCAAACAAAATCCTGAATGGTTGGTGTCAGACGCCTGGCCTGCTGTCAATCAACCTGTTGTCAAGGTGACGGCGGTCCCATCAAAGACCCGCCCACTCTTGTGGAAGTTAGCTGGAGGGACAAAAAAGAAAACAGAAGTTAGTAACAAATGAATAGAAATCTGAAGATGTGACACGTTGCAGCTGTAAAGAGTTTGTGCTACAGCGCCCCCTGCTGGGTGGAAGTCTGCATCAATCTACTTATTTTCTGCATCAAACGCAGTTTAAAAACTAACCTAAAAGCATATAATTATAAACATGACTGCACCGAGCTGAAAGAGAGGTTTCAGTGCAATCTGTTGGCTCACGATGTTACTTTTCAAATTGGCTGCATGAATTGGACCAATTTAGAATTTGATGAATTGGATTTGATAATATTATAATTAATTATATTGTAATCTGTATCTTTAAAGGGTTTAACCCTAAAGGGGAACTCCAGTATTTTTAAACTTCTGGCATGAAATACGTCCATCTAGATATTTAGATAACTCGAGATCCAACAGAGTTCGAATGGAGCCCTCTATAAGCCCCCCGATATCCGCCAATACCAACAACACAGCAGCTCTGAGCTAACAGCAGCTATGAGCTAACAGTGCTATGAGCTAACAGAGCTATGAGCTAAGAGAGCTATGAGCTAAGAGAGCTATGAGCTAACAGCAGCTATGAGCTAACAGAGCTATGAGCTAACAGCAGCTATGAGCTAACAGAGCTATGAGCTAACAGAGCTATGAGCTAACAGAGCTATGAGCTAACAGTGCTATGAGCTAACAGAGCTATGAGCTAACAGAGCTATGAGCTAACAGCAGCTATGAGCTAACAGAGCTATGAGCTAACAGAGCTATGAGCTAACAGAGCTATGAGCTAACAGAGCTATGAGCTAACAGCAGCTATGAGCTAACAGAGCTATGAGCTAAGAGAGCTATGAGCTAACAGAGCTCTGAGCTAACAGAGCTATGAGCTAACAGCAGCTATGAGCTAACAGAGCTATGAGCTAACAGAGCTATGAGCTAAGAGAGCTATGAGCTAAGAGAGCTATGAGCTAACAGAGCTCTGAGCTAACAGAGCTATGAGCTAACAGCAGCTATGAGCTAACAGAGCTATGAGCTAACAGAGCTATGAGCTAACAGCAGCTATGAGCTAACAGAGCTATGAGCTAACAGCAGCTATGAGCTAACAGAGCTATGAGCTAACAGAGCTATGAGCTAACAGCAGCTATGAGCTAACAGAGCTATGAGCTAACAGAGCTATGAGCTAACAGCAGCTATGAGCTAACAGAGCTATGAGCTAACAGAGCTATGAGCTAACAGCAGCTATGAGCTAACAGAGCTATGAGCTAACAGAGCTATGAGCTAACAGCAGCTATGAGCTAACAGAGCTATGAGCTAACAGAGCTATGAGCTAACAGCAGCTATGAGCTAACAGAGCTATGAGCTAACAGCAGCTATGAGCTAACAGAGCTATAGCACACGTTCATTCCTTCATTCTTCTTAAAGTATTGGTGAAATAAAGACAGATAATGCCTTATTTAGAGGCTGCATCCTCTAAGCCCCGTTCACTCCGTTATATGGATCTCCAGTTATCTAAATATCTTCTGAAGGACGCCGACTTTCACCAAACTGTTCTCAGTGAGCAGATGAACGGATTTCATGCCAGAAATAAGGTTTAAAAATAATGGAGTTCTCCTTTAAAGTGACCTGAGACAACGGTCCTTTTGATCCGGTGCTTTATAAATGAAATTGAACTAAATTCCAAACTACAAGTTAATTGCGTGGTTCACTTGGACAAAGATGTTGTTTATAATTATTTAAGGGAGTTTCCGTCGTGTTTCAGAGAAAAAATCTCTTTTCTTGTTTTTGGTTTTCCAGGTTTGAAATAGTTTTCCTGAAGATACCAGGAGAGTCGACCTTTGACCCTTACTTGCTGAGCGTGGAGGCGGAGCCTGAGCGGTGGAAGTGGACGATCTGCCACTTGCCGTCGCGGCGGTGCCACACCCTGGTCTCCTCCGATTGGGCGGTGCGTGGCGTGCCGTTGGAGTCGATATACTGCGTGACTCTGATGTAAGCGATGCAGGCGGCCTCGTCGCCCACCAGGTGGATGTGAGGGTTCAGGATGGTGGTGTGGACAGGTTTACTGTTCTTTGACCACACTGTTACAGAGGCAGACAGACGGTTACCTGGACAGGTGAGCAGGGTCCATACAAACTTGAATGAGGTAGACAGGAAGTGTAGCTCACAGTTTTCAAAATAGAAGCGATGGAAGTCCAAGCCTTCGACCAGATTCCCCAGCGCCTCGGGCTCGAATGCCGTCACAGCCGGGTCGCACATTTTACTGCGAGGACACAAGAGCTTTACTGACAGCTTTACTGAGGACAAACGTTCCAGAAAGCAAAGACGAGTTCATGGGGATAATAAAAGGTTTACTGTGAGAAGAGGGGACAAATTCATTAAAGGTGACATTTTCTGCCCTTTTCAACAATTTTCTGAGGTCTTGTTGAGACTTTAGTTGAAATACCTTAAACCCTAACCCACAGCGGCCCTGTTTTAACATCTCTTTGTTATCAGTTTGTTTTCAGGGCGGAGACTCAGCAGGAGCTCAGCTCCACCCTTTTAGTGAGTTCAGCAGCTGCTATCACTAGATATAGATCATTACTCTATTCATCCCAGAGGGAAACAGGTTAGCAGTTAGCTGTAAGTTAGCAGTTAGCTGTAAGTTAACAGTTAGCTGTGAGTTAGCTGTAAGTTAGCAGTTAGCTGCAAGTTAACAGTTAGTTGTGAGTTAGCTGTAAGTTAGCAGTTAGCTGCAAGTTAGCAGTTAGTTGTAAGTTAACAGTTAGCTGTGAGTTAGCAGTTAGCTGCAAGTTAACAGTTAGCTGTGAGTTAGCTGTAAGTTAGCAGTTAGCTGTAGGTTAGCAGTTAGCTGCAAGTTAACAGTTAGCTGTAAGTTAGCAGTTAGCTGCAAGTTAACAGTTAGCTGTAAGTTAACAGTTAGCTGTGAGTTAGCTGTAAGTTAGCAGTTAGCTGTAAGTTAGCAGTTAGCTGCAAGTTAACAGTTAACTGTAAGTTAGCAGTTAGCTGCAAGTTAACAGTTAGCTGTGAGTTAGCTGTAAGTTAGCAGTTAGCTGTAAGTTAGCAGTTAGCTGCAAGTTAACAGTTAGCTGTAAGTTAGCAGTTAGCTGCAAGTTAACAGTTAGCTGTAAGTTAGCAGTTAGCTGCAAGTTAACAGTTAGCTGTGAGTTAGCTGTAAGTTAGCAGTTAGCTGCAAGTTAACAGTTGTGAGTTAGCTGTAAGTTAGCAGTTAGCTGCAAGTTAACAGTTAGCTGTAAGTTAACAGTTAGCTGTGAGTTAGCTGTAAGTTAGCAGTTAGCTGTAAGTTAGCAGTTAGCTGCAAGTTAACAGTTAACTGTAAGTTAGCAGTTAGCTGCAAGTTAACAGTTAGCTGTGAGTTAGCTGTAAGTTAGCAGTTAGCTGT
>JAVGWW010000021.1:31829497-31898586 GCA_036924055.1 Leuresthes tenuis
TGGCTCCCTAACAGCCAGGGGTTGGGTATGAAGTTCTCCATAAATGGGCAAAAGCATTTTCACTTTCTGGCTTCAGTTCTTCTTCTTTACTCAACACAAGGAGGAAGAAACTGACCACATATAACTGTCTCACTGCAACCTGTCTCACTGTAACCTGTCTCACTGCAACCTGTCTCACTGTAACCTGTCTCACTGTAACCTGTCTAACTGTAACCTGTCTCACTGTAACCTGTCTCACTGCAACCTGTCTAACTGTAACCTGTCTCACTGTAACCTGTCTCACTGCAACCTGTCTAACTGTAACCTGTCTAACTGTAACCTGTCTCACTGCAACCTGTCTAACTGTAACCTGTCTAACTGTAACCTCTGACCTCACACCTGGCATATAACTGTCTCACTGTAACCTGTCTCACTGTAACCTGTCTAACTGTAACCTGTCTCACTGTCACCAGTCTAACTGTAACCTGTCTAACTGTAACCTGTCTAACTGTAACCTCTGACCGCACACCTGGCATATAACTGTCTCACTGCAACCTGTCTAACTGTAACCTGTCTAACTGTAACCTGTCTAACTGTAACCTGTCTAACTGTAACCTGTCTCACTGTAACCTGTCTCACTGCAACCTGTCTCACTGCAACCTGTCTCACTGTAACCTGTCTAACTGCAACCTGTCTCACTGTAACCTGTCTAACTGTAACCTGTCTCACTGTAACCTGTCTAACTGTAACCTGTCTAACTGTAACCTGTCTAACTGTAACCTCTGACCTCACACCTGGCATATAACTGTCTCACTGTAACCTGTCTCACTGCAACCTGTCTCACTGTAACCTGTCTAACTGTAACCTGTCTCACTGTAACCTGTCTAACTGTAACCTGTCTAACTGTAACCTGTCTAACTGTAACCTGTCTAACTGTAACCTCTGACCTCACACCTGGCATATAACTGTCTCACTGTAACCTGTCTAACTGTAACCTGTCTCACTGTCACCAGTCTAACTGTAACCTGTCTAACTGTAACCTGTCTAACTGTAACCTCTGACCTCACACCTGGCATATAACTGTCTCACTGTAACCTGTCTAACTGTAACCTGTCTCACTGTCACCAGTCTAACTGTAACCTGTCTAACTGTAACCTGTCTAACTGTAACCTCTGACCGCACACCTGGCATATAACTGTCTCACTGCAACCTGTCTAACTGTAACCTGTCTCACTGTAACCTCTGACCTCACACCTGGCATATAACTGTCTCACTGTAACCTGTCTCACTGTAACCTGTCTCACTGTAACCTGTCTCACTGTAACCTCTGACCGCACACCTGGCATATAACTGTCTCACTGTAACCTGTCTCACTGTAACCTGTCTCACTGTAACCTCTGACCGCACACCTGGCATATAACTGTCTCACTGCAACCTGTCTAACTGTAACCTGTCTAACTGTAACCTCTGACCTCACACCTGGCATATAACTGTCTCACTGTAACCTGTCTAACTGTAACCTGTCTCACTGTCACCAGTCTAACTGTAACCTGTCTAACTGTAACCTGTCTAACTGTAACCTCTGACCGCACACCTGGCATATAACTGTCTCACTGCAACCTGTCTAACTGTAACCTGTCTCACTGTAACCTCTGACCTCACACCTGGCATATAACTGTCTCACTGTAACCTGTCTCACTGTAACCTGTCTCACTGTAACCTGTCTCACTGTAACCTCTGACCGCACACCTGGCATATAACTGTCTCACTGTAACCTGTCTCACTGTAACCTGTCTCACTGTAACCTGTCTCACTGTAACCTCTGACCGCACACCTGGCATATAACTGTCTCACTGTAACCTGTCTCACTGTAACCTGTCTCACTGTAACCTCTGACCGCACACCTGGCATATAACTGTCTCACTGCAACCTGTCTAACTGTAACCTGTCTAACTGTAACCTGTCTAACTGTAACCTCTGACCGCACACCTGGCATATAACTGTCTCACTGCAACCTGTCTAACTGTAACCTGTCTCACTGTAACCTGTCTCACTGTAACCTCTGACCGCACACCTGGCATATAACTGTCTCACTGTAACCTGTCTCACTGTAACCTGTCTAACTGTAACCTCTGACCACACACCTGGCATATAACTGTCTCACTGCAACCTGTCTAACTGTAACCTGTCTAACTGTAACCTGTCTAACTGTAACCTCTGACCACACACCTGGCATATAACTGTCTCACTGCAACCTGTCTAACTGTAACCTGTCTAACTGTAACCTGTCTAACTGTAACCTCTGACCTCACACCTAGCATATAACTGTCTCACTGTAACCTGTCTAACTGTAACCTGTCTCACTGTAACCTCTGACCGCACACCTGGCATATAACTGTCTCACTGTAACCTGTCTAACTGTAACCTGTCTCACTGTAACCTCTGACCTCACACCTGGCATATAACTGTCTCACTGCAACCTGTCTAACTGTAACCTGTCTAACTGTAACCTGTCTCACTGTAACCTCTGACCTCACACCTGGCATATAACTGTCTCACTGCAACCTGTCTAACTGTAACCTGTCTAACTGTAACCTCTGACCGCACACCTGGCATATAACTGTCTCACTGCAACCTGTCTAACTGTAACCTGTCTAACTGTAACCTCTGACCTCACACCTGGCATATAACTGTCTCACTGCAACCTGTCTAACTGTAACCTGTCTAATTGTAACCTGTCTAACTGTAACCTGTCTAATTGTAACCTGTCTAACTGTAACCTGTCTCACTGTAACCTCTGACCTCACACCTGGCATATAACTGTCTCACTGCAACCTGTCTAACTGTAACCTGTCTAACTGTAACCTCTGACCGCACACCTGGCATATAACTGTCTCACTGCAACCTGTCTAACTGTAACCTGTCTAACTGTAACCTCTGACCTCACACCTGGCATATAACTGTCTCACTGCAACCTGTCTAACTGTAACCTGTCTAACTGTAACCTGTCTAACTGTAACCTCTGACCGCACACCTGGCATATAACTGTCTCACTGCAACCTGTCTAACTGTAACCTGTCTAACTGTAACCTCTGACCTCACACCTGGCATATAACTGTCTCACTGCAACCTGTCTAACTGTAACCTGTCTAACTGTAACCTCTGACCGCACACCTGGCATATAACTGTCTCACTGTAACCTGTCTAACTGTAACCTGTCTCACTGCAACCTGTCTAACTGTAACCTGTCTAACTGTAACCTGTCTAACTGTAACCTGTCTAACTGTAACCTCTGACCGCACACCTGGCATATAACTGTCTCACTGCAACCTGTCTAACTGTAACCTGTCTCACTGTAACCTCTGACCGCACACCTGGCATATAACTGTCTCACTGCAACCTGTCTAACTGTAACCTGTCTAACTGTAACCTGTCTAACTGTAACCTGTCTCACTGTAACCTGTCTAACTGTAACCTGTCTAACTGTAACCTGTCTCACTGTAACCTGTTTAACTGTAACCTGTCTAACTGTTACCTGTCTAACTGTAACCTCTGACCTCACATCATCAACTCAACCAGCCAGAGACGGAGGAGAGTCCATCACTGATCCAGGAGACACAAAGTTGTGGACGTCATCATGAAATCTAAACTGGTTTTAAATGTGTGGGGATAATTAGTCCAACACTACCAGATGCAACCAATAATTAGATCTAATGAATGAGGTTTAAAGAGAAGATGTAAGAATATGAGCATGGTTAAAATAACTGTAGAGCAGGTTTGATCACTGATGACAGAGTTTTTGCTTTTCAAACTGTCTGAAACCCACTGATTTTAGTTGTTTAATTACGTATTAATATTACAAAGTCAAAGTCAAATTCATTTGTATAGCATATAAAAAACATTTCAAAGTGCTTTACATAAAATAAAAGCATTGCAGCGGGGAGCAGAAAAAGCATCAAAAAATATATATATTTGTAAAAAAATATAAATAGAAAGAAATTAAATAATTTAAATGAATTAAACAGTCGAGATAAATTAAAAGAAACCGTGGAGATTTCATGCATAGACACGGGAAAATGTTTTAAACCTGGATTTAAAAAGGCCTACATTTGGTGAGTTTAATCTCCACTCGGACTCTACATATAGAAAGTGTCTGTCAGAGAATGCTGTAACCAGATTTAAAGAGTTGATTTCATCATCCTTTTCTTCACTGCCATGTGCTGATATGACAGAGGACGGCTACCTAAATTTTACTCCAGTAGAACTTGACTCTCTTGTTGACAGCACTATAGCTTCAATGCGTCCAACACTGGACAATGTTGCCCCTCTGAAAAGGAAGGTAATCAGTCAGAAGAGGTTGGCTCCTTGGTATAATTCACAGCTGCTTTAAAGCAGACTGAAGAAAGCTGGAGAGACAGTGGCGTTCCTCTAATTTAGAAGAGTCTCAATTAGTCTGGAAAGATAGTTTAATAACGTATAAGAAAGCACTTCGTAAAGCTAGAACTGCTTATTATTCATTATTGATAGAAGAGAATAAGAATAATCCCAGGTTTCTTTTCAGCGCTGCTGCCAGGCTGACAAAGAGTCCGAGCTCTGTTGAGCCATGTATTCCTTTAACTCTCAGCAGTGATGATTTCATGAGATTCTTCATCAATAAAATTGTTTCTATCAGAGAGAAGATTAATGGAATCCTTCCCACTATTATCACTGATGTATCATCAAGTAGAACAGCTTTAAAAGTATCTTTAGGACCTGATTTGCATTCAGACGGCTTCTGCCCAGTTTTCTCTGAATGCTCAGCACAGCTGACAGCCAATGAAAACCATCCGGCTCTGACCTCTGGCTCAAGAACTTACCGGAGAAATTTCTGGTGGCCAACATAGTGGTCAAAATGGCTCCCTGAGGGAAGACAAGAGGAATGATGGGAGGATGAAGAAAGGAAAGAGGGAAGAGGGAGAAAAAGGAAAAAATATGTAAAATAATAGTGAATAATTTCAGTGGCAGAGAAATTTGTGTTACTGTAAATTATTCTGTTTCACAAACAGCTGCAACAAACAGGAAACTGAAAACTGTGATGACTCATCCTGCACTCAGGGGCGTGTCCTGACTCTGCAGCCAATTAAACACGTTCATGAACTTTGAATGTGATGTTGTGGGTGGGGCCTGATCTGGACATTTGGCAAACCAATCACAACGGAGGGGTGTGGCCTCACAGTGACAACGAGCTCTCTGGTTGGTTGATAACCCTTATTTAGTCTTTAAAGAAGCTGACTGGCAGAGTGAAGATGGCGCTGATCAATCTGATCAATAGAAACTGTTTATCCTGGAACTTTACTTTCAAAGTCCTCACCTTCAGTTTCCTCCTGGCATTAAACTTCTTCAGACACTCAACCGTCTCCTGTCGGTGCATACAGGACGCCACTGTGGAGCGGTGCTGTGAGGAAGAACACACACCATCACCATCATCATCATCATCTTCACAGAGGACATGACAGCAAGGAAGAGGATGAGTCTCACAGAGATCCAGGGGTGTTTGAGCGCCTCAGACGCTGTGATCCGTTTGGCCGGATTGATCGTCAGCATCTTATTGATCAGATCTTTGGCTTCAGGAGTCACCGTGTCCCACTCAGGGGAAGGAAACTAGGAGGCAAGGAGGGGACAGCAGGAGAGGAGGTCAACAGAAGGGGCAGTGAGTAAATTCCCCGCCCACTGACCAATGGCTGAACTGATAATAGCACAGCGTCATATGACATCATATCGAGTCGTGTGACATCATATCGAGTCGTGTGACATCATATCGAGTCGTGTGACATCATATCGAGTCGTGTGACATCATATCGAGTCGTGTGACATCATATCGAGTCGTGTGACATCATATCGAGTCGTGTGACATCATATCGAGTCGTGTGACATCATATCGAGTCGTGTGACATCATATCGAGTCATGTGACATCATATCGAGTCATGTGACTTACATCGTAGGCTCCAGCTTTGATCTGCTGGTAGAGACGATGTTGATCTTCATCCCAGAACGGAGGATAACCGACCAACAGGATGTAGAGGATCACACCTGAGGGACAAATAAAGGTGTAAACAAAAACGCTCCCAAACAAGGACGGAGAAAACGCCAAGGGCAGAGTGGAATCTGACCGCAGGCCCAGAGGTCGACCGCCTTCCCATACGGGTCCTTCCTCAAAACCTCAGGAGACAGGTAACCAGGAGTCCCCGCAAAGCCTGTAAAACACAGCGTAACACACTTTAAATCTGCTGCAGGACAAACAAACCAACAAACAAGGTCTTATTTACAGATAAAAGTACAGCAAACAGCTGTAAAATAGATTAAATTAAAACACAATCTTATGAATACATAAATACATCTAAAATGAAAACAAACTGAACAAAATGAAACAAAGAGAAGTGATTTTGTTGGCCAAAAAGCACAAACAACTACAGTACCAAACCAGGCCTGCTGGTCTCCCTCCACCTCAATAGCAAGGCCGAAGTCGGCCAGTTTCACTGCTGCTCCTTTAGATTTGGAGGCCAACAGCAGGTTCTCAGGCTGCAGACACAGAACACAGGCTAACAGGTTAACTCTGCCCATCAGGTCACATCAGACAAGCTAAAACGCTAACAAACGCTAACAAACGCTAACAAATGCTAACAAACGCTAACAAACGCTAACAAAACAACAACAAAAACTTCATTAAGTACGAAATCTAAAATATGACTCATAGAACATTTCCCTTTCAGTTATTCTGGTCCTCATGTTTCCACACAGTTTCCTGTTAAAGCAGACGGAGTGGGACGTACCTTCAGGTCTCGGTGGACCACGCCCATTTGGTGACAGTGAAGCACCGCCTCTAAAATCTGCTGGATGCAGTGGCTGCAGAAAGAGGGAGGAGGTCACATGATCCTGCTGAGGAGGAGCTGAGCAGATTCAACAGGCTAAACAGCAGCTTCCATCAGCATTTTTACAAAAGGAAACAGTGAGGATCAAAAAATAATGGCAATAATAATAATAATCCCTAATGTCAAAAACATTTGCTGTCTCTAGGAGGTTTTGCTGTTTCTAAGAAGACTTCATGCACATCAGGATGAATAAAACAACTCTGCGAATCTTGTCCGACCCTTAAAGATTAAAAAGCTGTGACTCACTGGTTGTTTCCAGTCTGAGTGACAAACAATAACTTCAGTGACTCACCGGCATCTTTCCCAGATATGATATAATATCCCAGATATGATCTATGTTGTTGTTTTTCACTCTTCAAGGTTTCTGAATTACAACCCCCAGCAGTATAGTCCATAGCGCCCCCTCTGGTGAACCAACACAGCTGAGTTTCTTAACTTAGAACCATTGATGAAAACTTGTCGGATTCATATTTGTTTTTTGGAGCTTTTTCAAAGATTGCTTCAGAACTGGTTCAAGGTAACGGAAAGTTGGCCTATATAACCCTATATATCATTATAACCCTATATATCATTACAACCCTATATATCATTACAACCCTATATATCATTATAACCCTATATATCATTATAACCCTATATATCATTATAACCCTATATATCATTATAACCCTATATATCATTATAACCCTATATATCATTACAACCCTATATATCATTATAACCCTATATATCATTACAGCCCTATATATCGTTATAACGCTATATATCATTATAACCCTATATATCATTACAGCCCTATATATCGTTATAACGCTATATATCATTATAACCCTATATATCACTATAACCCTATATATCACTATAACCCTATATATCATTATAACCCTATATATCATTATAACCCTATATATCATTATAACCCTATATATCATTACAACCCTATATATCATTATAACCCTATATATCATTATAACCCTATATATCATTATAACCCTATATATCATTATAACCCTATATATCATTACAACCCTATATATCATTACAACCCTATATATCATTACAACCCTATATATCATTATAACCCTATATATCATTATAACCCTATATATCATTATAACCCTATATATCATTATAACCCTATATATCATTACAACCCTATATATCATTACAACCCTATATATCATTATAACCCTATATATCATTATAACCCTATATATCATTACAACCCTATATATCACTATAACCCCTGTAACAAGAGAAAAGGAGCAGGTGGAGCAAGAGGAAGGACAGAGATGCTGACTGTGGTGATGAAGGTGCAGCTGTGTTGGTACCTGGCGTCAGCTTCACTGTAGTATTCTCTGGCTACGATATCTTCAAACAGCTCCCCACCTGTGACCCTGAGACACACAACAACACACACTCACCTGCAGCAATGACTTCAGTGTGTACACAATGCTAACTGTGAACCGACAACATGAAACCCAACACAATGCAAACTGTGAACCGACAACATGAAACCCAACACAATGCAAACTGTGAACCGACAACATGAAACCCAACACAATGCTAACTGTGAACCGACAACATGAAACCCAACACAATGCAAACTGTGAACCGACAACATGAAACAACACAATGCAAACTGTGAACCGACAACATGAAACAACACAATGCTAACTGTGAACCGACAACATGAAACAACACAATGCAAACTGTGAACCGACAACATGAAACAACACAATGCAAACTGTGAACCGACAACATGAAACAACACAATGCAAACTGTGAACCGACAACATGAAACAACACAATGCTAACTGTGAACCGACAACATGAAACAACACAATGCAAACTGTGAACCGACAACATGAAACAACACAATGCAAACTGTGAACCGACAACATGAAACAACACAATTCTAACTGTGAACCGACAACATGAAACAACACAATGCTAACTGTGAACCGACAACATGAAACAACACAATGCTAACTGTGAACCGACAACATGAAACAACACAATGCTAACTGTGAACCGACAACATGAAACAACACAATGCTAACTGTGAACCGACAACACGAAACCCAACACAATGCAAACTGTGAACCGACAACATGAAACAACACAATGCTAACTGTGAACCGACAACATGAAACAACACAATGCAAACTGTGAACCGACAACACGAAACAACACAATGCAAACTGTGAACCGACAACATGAAACCCAACACAATGCAAACTGTGAACCGACAACACGAAACAACACAATGCAAACTGTGAACCGACAACACGAAACCCAACACAATGCTAACTGTGAACCGACAACATGAAACCCAACACAATGCTAACTGTGAACCGACAACATGAAACAACACAATGCAAACTGTGAACCGACAACATGAAACCCAACACAATGCTAACTGTGAACCGACAACATGAAACAACACAATGCTAACTGTGAACCGACAACACGAAACCCAACACAATGCAAACTGTGAACCGACAACACGAAACCCAACACAATGCAAACTGTGAACCGACAACATGAAACAACACAATGCAAACTGTGAACCGACAACATGAAACCCAACACAATGCTAACTGTGAACCGACAACATGAAACAACACAATGCTAACTGTGAACCGACAACATGAAACAACACAATGCTAACTGTGAACCGACAACATGAAACAACACAATGCAAACTGTGAACCGACAACATGAAACCCAACACAATGCTAACTGTGAACCGACAACATGAAACAACACAATGCAAACTGTGAACCGACAACATGAAACAACACAATGCTAACTGTGAACCGACAACATGAAACAACACAATGCAAACTGTGAACCGACAACATGAAACAACACAATGCAAACTGTGAACCGACAACACGAAACCCAACACAATGCAAACTGTGAACCGACAACACGAAACAACACAATGCAAACTGTGAACCGACAACACGAAACCCAACACAATGCTAACTGTGAACCGACAACATGAAACCCAACACAATGCTAACTGTGAACCGACAACATGAAACCCAACACAATGCTAACTGTGAACCGACAACATGAAACAACACAATGCTAACTGTGAACCGACAACATGAAACCCAACACAATGCTAACTGTGAACCGACAACATGAAACCCAACACAATGCAAACTGTGAACCGACAACATGAAACAACACAATGCAAACTGTGAACCGACAACACGAAACCCAACACAATGCAAACTGTGAACCGACAACACGAAACAACACAATGCAAACTGTGAACCGACAACACGAAACCCAACACAATGCTAACTGTGAACCGACAACATGAAACCCAACACAATGCTAACTGTGAACCGACAACATGAAACCCAACACAATGCTAACTGTGAACCGACAACATGAAACAACACAATGCTAACTGTGAACCGACAACATGAAACCCAACACAATGCTAACTGTGAACCGACAACATGAAACCCAACACAATGCTAACTGTGAACCGACAACACGAAACCCAACACAATGCAAACTGTGAACCGACAACACGAAACAACACAATGCAAACTGTGAACCGACAACACGAAACCCAACACAATGCTAACTGTGAACTGACAACACGAAACCCAACACAATGCAAACTGTGAACCGACAACATGAAACAACACAATGCAAACTGTGAACCGACAACATGAAACAACACAATGCAAACTGTGAACCGACAACACGAAACAACACAATGCAAACTGTGAACCGACAACACGAAACCCAACACAATGCAAACTGTGAACTGACAACACGAAACCCAACACAATGCAAACTGTGAACCGACAACATGAAACCCAACACAATGCTAACTGTGAAACGACAACATGAAACCCAACACAATGCTAACTGTGAACCGACAACATGAAACAACACAATGAAAACTGTGAACCGACAACATGAAACCCAACACAATGCAAACTGTGAACCGACAACATGAAACAACACAATGCAAACTGTGAACCGACAACATGAAACCCAACACAATGCTAACTGTGAACCGACAACATGAAACAACACAATGCAAACTGTGAACCGACAACATGAAACCCAACACAATGCTAACTGTGAACCGACAACATGAAACCCAACACAATGCTAACTGTGAACCGACAACATGAAACAACACAATGCTAACTGTGAACCGACAACATGAAACAACACAATGCTAACTGTGAACCGACAACATGAAACAACACAATGCAAACTGTGAACCGACAACATGAAACAACACAATGCTAACTGTGAACCGACAACATGAAACAACACAATGCAAACTGTGAACCGACAACATGAAACAACACAATGCAAACTGTGAACTGACAACATGAAACAACACAATGCTAACTGTGAACCGACAACATGAAACAACACAATGCAAACTGTGAACCGACAACATGAAACAACACAATGCAAACTGTGAACCGACAACATGAAACAACACAATGCAAACTGTGAACCGACAACATGAAACAACACAATGCAAACTGTGAACTGACAACATGAAACAACACAATGCTAACTGTGAACCGACAACATGAAACAACACAATGCAAACTGTGAACCGACAACATGAAACAACACAATGCAAACTGTGAACCGACAACATGAAACAACACAATGCTAACTGTGAACAGACAACATGAAACCCAACACAATGCAAACTGTGAACCGACAACATGAAACAACACAATGCTAACTGTGAACCGACAACATGAAACAACACAATGCAAACTGTGAACCGACAACATGAAACAACACAATGCAAACTGTGAACCGACAACACGAAACCCAACACAATGCTAACTGTGAACCGACAACACGAAACCCAACACAATGCAAACTGTGAACCGACAACATGAAACCCAACACAATGCTAACTGTGAACCGACAACATGAAACAACACAATGCTAACTGTGAACCGACAACATGAAACCCAACACAATGCAAACTGTGAACCGACAACATGAAACAACACAATGCTAACTGTGAACCGACAACATGAAACCCAACACAATGCAAACTGTGAACCGACAACATGAAACAACACAATGCAAACTGTGAACCGACAACATGAAACCCAACACAATGCTAACTGTGAACCGACAACATGAAACAACACAATGCAAACTGTGAACCGACAACATGAAACCCAACACAATGCTAACTGTGAACCGACAACATGAAACAACACAATGCAAACTGTGAACCGACAACATGAAACAACACAATGCAAACTGTGAACCGACAACATGAAACAACACAATGCAAACTGTGAACCGACAACACGAAACCCAACACAATGCTAACTGTGAACCGACAACATGAAACAACACAATGCTAACTGTGAACCGACAACACGAAACAACACAATGCTAACTGTGAACCGACAACACGAAACAACACAATGCTAACTGTGAACCGACAACATGAAACAACACAATGCTAACTGTGAACCGACAACATGAAACAACACAATGCTAACTGTGAACCGACAACATGAAACAACACAATGCAAACTGTGAACCGACAACATGAAACAACACAATGCTAACTGTGAACCGACAACATGAAACAACACAATGCTAACTGTGAACCGACAACATGAAACAACACAATGCAAACTGTGAACCGACAACATGAAACAACACAATGCAAACTGTGAACCGACAACATGAAACAACACAATGCAAACTGTGAACCGACAACATGAAACAACACAATGCAAACTGTGAACCGACAACATGAAACAACACAATGCAAACTGTGAACCGACAACATGAAACAACACAATGCTAACTGTGAACCGACAACATGAAACAACACAATGCTAACTGTGAACCGACAACATGAAACAACACAATGCAAACTGTGAACCGACAACACGAAACCCAACACAATGCTAACTGTGAACCGACAACAAGAAACAACACAATGCAAACTGTGAACCGACAACATGAAACAACACAATGCTAACTGTGAACCGACAACATGAAACCCAACACAATGCAAACTGTGAACCGACAACATGAAACAACACAATGCAAACTGTGAACCGACAACATGAAACCCAACACAATGCAAACTGTGAACCGACAACATGAAACCCAACACAATGCAAACTGTGAACCGACAACATGAAACAACACAATGCAAACTGTGAACCGACAACATGAAACAACACAATGCAAACTGTGAACCGACAACATGAAACAACACAATGCAAACTGTGAACCGACAACATGAAACAACACAATGCTAACTGTGAACCGACAACATGAAACAACACAATGCTAACTGTGAACCGACAACATGAAACAACACAATGCTAACTGTGAACCGACAACATGAAACAACACAATGCAAACTGTGAACCGACAACATGAAACCCAACACAATGCAAACTGTGAACCGACAACATGAAACCCAACACAATGCAAACTGTGAACCGACAACATGAAACAACACAATGCAAACTGTGAACCGACAACATGAAACAACACAATGCAAACTGTGAACCGACAACATGAAACAACACAATGCAAACTGTGAACCGACAACATGAAACAACACAATGCAAACTGTGAACCGACAACATGAAACCCAACACAATGCAAACTGTGAACCGACAACATGAAACCCAACACAATGCAAACTGTGAACCGACAACATGAAACCCAACACAATGCAAACTTTGAACCGACAACACGAAACCCAACACAATGCTAACTGTGAACCGACAACACGAAACCCAACACAATGCAAACTGTGAACCGACAACATGAAACAACACAATGCTAACTGTGAACCGACAACATGAAACCCAACACAATGCTAACTGTGAACCGACAACACGAAACCCAACACAATGCTAACTGTGAACCGACAACACGAAACCCAACACAATGCAAACTGTGAACCGACAACATGAAACCCAACACAATGCAAACTGTGAACCGACAACATGAAACAACACAATGCAAACTGTGAACCGACAACATGAAACAACACAATGCTAACTGTGAACCGACAACATGAAACAACACAATGCAAACTGTGAACCGACAACATGAAACAACACAATGCTAACTGTGAACCGACAACATGAAACAACACAATGCAAACTGTGAACCGACAACATGAAACCCAACACAATGCTAACTGTGAACCGACAACATGAAACCCAACACAATGCAAACTGTGAACCGACAACATGAAACAACACAATGCTAACTGTGAACCGACAACATGAAACAACACAATGCTAACTGTGAACCGACAACACGAAACCCAACACAATGCTAACTGTGAACCGACAACATGAAACAACACAATGCAAACTGTGAACCGACAACATGAAACAACACAATGCAAACTGTGAACCGACAACATGAAACAACACAATGCAAACTGTGAACCGACAACATGAAACAACACAATGCTAACTGTGAACCGACAACATGAAACAACACAATGCTAACTGTGAACCGACAACATGAAACAACACAATGCTAACTGTGAACCGACAACATGAAACAACACAATGCTAACTGTGAACCGACAACATGAAACAACACAATGCAAACTGTGAACCGACAACATGAAACAACACAATGCAAACTGTGAACCGACAACATGAAACAACACAATGCAAACTGTGAACCGACAACATGAAACAACACAATGCAAACTGTGAACCGACAACATGAAACAACACAATGCTAACTGTGAACCGACAACATGAAACAACACAATGCTAACTGTGAACCGACAACATGAAACAACACAATGCTAACTGTGAACCGACAACATGAAACAACACAATGCAAACTGTGAACCGACAACATGAAACCCAACACAATGCTAACTGTGAACCGACAACATGAAACCCAACACAATGCAAACTGTGAACCGACAACATGAAACAACACAATGCTAACTGTGAACCGACAACATGAAACAACACAATGCTAACTGTGAACCGACAACACGAAACCCAACACAATGCTAACTGTGAACCGACAACATGAAACCCAACACAATGCAAACTGTGAACCGACAACATGAAACAACACAATGCAAACTGTGAACCGACAACATGAAACAACACAATGCAAACTGTGAACCGACAACATGAAACAACACAATGCTAACTGTGAACCGACAACAGGAAACAACACAATGCTAACTGTGAACCGACAACATGAAACAACACAATGCTAAGTGTGAACCGACAACATGAAACAACACAATGCTAACTGTGAACCGACAACATGAAACCCAACACAATGCTAACTGTGAACCGACAACAGGAAACAACACAATGCTAACTGTGAACCGACAACATGAAACAACACAATGCAAACTGTGAACCGACAACATGAAACCCAACACAATGCTAACTGTGAACCGACAACATGAAACCCAACACAATGCTAACTGTGAACCGACAACATGAAACAACACAATGCAAACTGTGAACCGACAACATGAAACAACACAATGCAAACTGTGAACCGACAACATGAAACAACACAATGCAAACTGTGAACCGACAACATGAAACAACACAATGCAAACTGTGAACCGACAACATGAAACAACACAATGCAAACTGTGAACCGACAACATGAAACCCAACACAATGCTAACTGTGAACCGACAACACGAAACAACACAATGCTAACTGTGAACCGACAACATGAAACCCAACACAATGCAAACTGTGAACCGACAACATGAAACAACACAATGCAAACTGTGAACCGACAACATGAAACCCAACACAATGCAAACTGTGAACCGACAACATGAAACAACACAATGCAAACTGTGAACCGACAACATGAAACCCAACACAATGCAAACTGTGAACCGACAACATGAAACAACACAATGCAAACTGTGAACCGACAACATGAAACAACACAATGCTAACTGTGAACCGACAACATGAAACAACACAATGCTAACTGTGAACCGACAACATGAAACAACACAACAACACAATGCAAACTGTGAACCGACAACATGAAACAACACAATGCAAACTGTGAACCGACAACACGAAACAACACAATGCTAACTGTGAACCGACAACATGAAACAACACAATGCTAACTGTGAACCGACAACACGAAACCCAACACAATGCAAACTATAACAGAAAAACAGACAGATCAGAACTCACAGGTCAAAGATGAGGTAATGATGAGCCTCCTCTGAAATGCTGTCATGCAGCCGAACTGAAAAACAGAAAAAGGTTTCATTATGAAACAAAATTTTATTGACAATCTTCCATTAATATCCATCCATCCATTTTCTGTTGGTTAACTGGGACCAGGTCAACAGTCTGACCAGAGATCTCTAAACTTCCCTCTCCATCGCCCCCCCATCCTTCCCAAGCCAGTTAAGGAATACGATATTTCCAGTATGTCCTGGGTCTGACTCAAGGCCTTCTCCTGGTGGGACAGGGCCAGATACCTCCCCTGGTGGACTGGGTGGTTTAGAACATTGACCTGAAGCTTCACCTTCTGGAACAGGTCTCTCTTCACCATAACAGACTGGTATAATATCACTACAGACCCTGCCCCAACCCGCCTGTCAAGCTTCTGCTCTATTCTACCCCTGTTGGGTTAGGGTTAGGGTTAGGGTTAGGTTACCCCTGTTGTGAACAAGGCCCTCATGATACTTTAACTCTTCCACTTGAGGCAGCGACTCACCCCCGACCTGGACTGGCTTTTACCACGATAAAGCCACCAGGACGACGTCACCTACAAAAAGATGCACAGCTAAGTAAGTTTTGAACAGAATCAGTGAAAGGGCAGCACTGGTGGAGTTCAACATGCACCAGGATTTAGTTTGACTTACTCACAGCAATGTGACCGAACTCTCACTCCAGTTATGGAGCAGAAAACCCCAAAACAAGGGACCCATTTCCCATAATCCTGAAACACCTATAACACAACATAAGAGACACGAGAGTCCCTTGCCAGGGTAAAGCACTACCATCATCAGGGAGGCTGAGACGTGTTGTCCCCCAGTATTTGGAACACACCCTCTGGTCTCCCTTTTTAAAAAGAGGTACCGCCAATTTGGTCTGCCAGTCCCGAAGCACTATCCCTCACCACAACACAATGTTGCACAAGTGTGTCAACCAGTGAACCAAAACAGCCAAACAACATCCAGAACCTTTAAAAAGGTAGGGCAAATCTCATCCATCCCTGGGCCCTGCTACAGTGGAGTTGTTCAATCACCTCAGTCCCTCCGAACATGCTAATAATACACAGCTGTATATTACCATGTCTCCTGAAGACAAACGGCCAATTGATGCCCTTTTTAACAAAATTTTAGACTTTAAATCCTGGATGGCAGAAAACTCCAGGACAAAACTGAAGTCTTAGTTACGGTCTGGAGACCAAGAATTGCCTTTGAAGACATCTGATCAAGTAAAAAACCTGGCTGCCGCTGCCCTGGCTGCCGCTGCCCTGGCTGCCGCGGCCCTGGCTGCCGCGGCCCTGGCTGCCGCGGCCCTGGCTGCCGCGGCCCTGGCTGCCGCTGCCCTGGCTGCCGCTGCCCTGGCTGCTGTAGCGCTGGCTGCCGCTGCCCTGGCTGCCGCTGCCCTGGCTGCCGCTGCCCTGGCTGCCGCGGCCCTGGCTGCCGCTGCCCTGGCTGCTGTAGCGCTGGCTGCCGCTGCCCTGGCTGCCGCGGCCCTGGCTGCCGCTGCCCTGGCTGCTGTAGCGCTGGCTGCCGCTGCCCTGGCTGCCGCGGCCCTGGCTGCCGCTGCCCTGGCTGCCGCTGCCCTGGCTGCCGCTGGCTGCTGCTGCCCTGGCTGCGGCTGCCCTGGCTGCCGCTGGCTGCTGCTGCCCTGGCTGCCGCTGCCCTGGCTGCCGCTGCCCTGGCTGCCGCTGGCTGCTGCTGCCCTGGCCCGGGGTCTGCTCTACTCAGGCTGTGGTCCACCTTGCAGCGTTGGTGTTTGGCTCCTTGACCCGTCTGGGGTTGGCGTATGGCTCCAGCACTTTGTGCTACATTTTTTCTACTTTCTACTTTTTCTACTGTACAAATAAAATGTTTCACAAAGACAGGATCAGGTCATTTAGTTGCAAACAATGACACTGTGGTGGCATCATGTGGACGGATGAGAAAAACTGGACAAACCGTTCAGAAGGACCAGTTTCGTACCTGGATAATGCTCCAGACTCATCTGAGGAGGTGGGTGAGAGGAGTTAACATCCCTCGCCTCCTGCATGAGTCTGTGGGAGCTGAGCTCCTTCAGCTGCAGACTGATCCACCCACAGTGTAGGACGAAGATCACTCATCCCCTCAGCAGTCAGGCTGCTCAGCAGCAGCACAATGTAACCATTGTTGCTATTAATCACTCGTTTATCTGCTCAGCTCTTGTCATTTTACTACATTTATTCCCTTTTAGCTGTTGCATCATCCACAGATTGTCTTTCAGTGAATGATTCCCTCTGAAGCAACATCACACATCTGTATCTAAAACAATCAGTGAATAATACAGCCATTCAAAAAAGAAAACACAGAAGCAGAGTGTGAAAAACTAAGTGAACCCTCACTGCTTCCACAGGAACTAAGAGGGTAAGTCAAGCACGGTGGTGGAGGGCTGATGGTCTGGGCTGGTTCTGCAGCCACAGGACCTGGGCACCTTGCAGTCATTGAGTCCACCATGAACTCCTCTGGATACCAAAGTATTCTAGAGTCAGATGTGAGGCCATCTGTCCCACAGCTAAAGCTGGGCTGAAACTGGCTCATCAACATGATCCCAAACACAGCAGCAGATCTACAGCAGAATGTGGGAAAAAGAAAAGAATCAAGGTGTTGCAATGGTCCAGTCAGAGTCCAGACCTCAGCCTGACTGAAATGCTGTGGTGGGACCTTAAGAGAGCTGTGCAGAAACCAATGCTGCAAACCTCAATGAGCTGAAGGGAAGTGAGTGCATGAGCCTCACTGTGTCCCCTCTGCAGTGGGGATAATCAGCCTTTAACTTCCAGAAGGGGAATCATTCATCCCCTCGTCTTCAGGAAAACACAGCAGATCAGCACAAACACCTCATACCAGCTGTCAAGCACGGTGGTGGAGGGCTGATGATCTGGGCTGGTTCTGCAGCCACAGGACCTGGGCACCTTGCAGTCATTGAGTCCACCATGAACTCCTCTGGATACCAAAGTATTCTAGAGTCAGATGTGAGGCCATCTGTCCCACAGCTAAAGCTGGGCTGAAACTGGCTCATCAACAGGACAAAGATCCCAAACACAGCAGCAGAAGCAAAGACTGATTCTGAATAATTCTGACACTTGTTTTTGTCAGGATGTCCACCTCACCAGGTGACACCCTGACATCCTGAGTCCCAGGTTAGGTTAGTTCCTCTGCTGATAAAAGGCACTGCAGCAGCAGATGGGAGTTTTCCTCAAGCCGCCTGTTTCTGCTCTCTGCATATATTGTATAACAGAACATATTATAGCAGAGGAAAGAAATGCTGCTGCCCACACACACACACGTGCACGCGCACGTGCGCGCGCACAGGAACATGCACATTAAATCCCACTGCTGTACTGTGTAGGAGTGTTTCAGGAGAAAAAAATTATTTCTTTCTCAGTGCTTTCACCCAGGTATATGTATATATAAGTGTGTGTGTGAGTGTGTGTGTGTGTGTGTGTGAGTGTGTGTGAGTGTGTGAGTGAGTGTGAGTGTGAGTGTGTGTGTCTCTGTGTGAGTGTGTGAGTGTGTGTGTGTGTCTGTGTGTGTGTGTGTGTGTCTCTGTGTCTCTGTGTGTGTGTGTGTGTGTGTGTGTGTGTGTGTGTGTGTGTCTCTGTGTCTCTGTGTGTGTGTGTGTGTGTGTGTGTGTGTGTGTGTGTGTGTGTGTGTGTGTGTGTGTGTGTGTGAGTGTGTGTGTGTGTGTGTCTCTGTGTCTCTGTGTGTGTGTGTGTGTGTGTGTGTGTGTGTGTGTGTGTGTGTGTGTGTGTGTGTGTGTGTGTGTGAGTGTGTGTGTGTGTGTGTGTGTGTGTGGGAGGATAGTTGGTTTTGATGCCTCCACCTATGGGCACTGTTGCCTAGCAACAAACACACACAGCGTTAAGTAACACTCCTCACATTCGTTGAGCATCCCCGGCCCACACAGCCGTCTGATTGGACGCTCAGCTCAGCCGGAGCCTGCTGATTGGCCGGTTGGGTCCAGGTCATATTTGAACATCAGACTGATTCTGGTTCAGTTTGTGCTCTCAGTGGCTCTAAAGCTGAGGGGAACAAAGCCCGGGACCAGCCTCCGGGTTATTGATCCGGCTCAGGCTCAGAGGTTCATGAAGGCGTCTCAGTGTCTGAACACAGTGTTTGATCCCCAGAGATCTGTTCTGGGAACACTTTTATCCGTGTAACAGATCAACAGTCAGGATTACAGCGTTTCAGGCTTTTCCCATTAATGCTGGTACTGCTGAACTAAAACTGAAGTCTAAAAGGGTTATTATTTCCCATTAATGCTGAACCATTTTTACCATCAGTGTAAAAACAATAATCACAGTTTCTGACAGACGGCAGCAGCCTGAATGGGCTCAGAATGAGCTGTGAAAGCTGATTATAGTTGGATAGTTTACTGTATTTCACATCCAGGCATGATTTTAACTGAGATATATGCAGCAAAAATAAATGGCTAAATAATGTTTATGCTTATGTATTAAATAACTAAGTGTATATAATGATAAAAGGCACTAAAACTGAAGAAAAACATTGATTCATGCAGTGAAGTAAATGAATTTTCTGCTTTAATTTTAAACTGCATTAATTTAATCTTGTGTTTATTTACTTTGAAACTCGCTTTTCACTCGTATTCATTTTTTTAACTTTCTCACAGGTGTTTGTCTTATTTTCCTTTTACGTTACATTGATCGATTTATTCCCTCCTAATTTTTCATTTCCTTATTCTACTTTGACTTCGCTACACATCTTAAATCAAATTTTGTTCAATACGTGAACGTCAAGCTGTTACTTCCACTTTGCATTTAGCCATTCCTCTGCAACAGTCCCAGCAACTCAAAGTATTTCTACTTTCACTCTGAATGTATCTCTGCTGCTTCTTAATAAAACAAAAACTACTCCACATAGATCTGTGAGCTCGTTTAAACTGGTGGTGTCAGGAGGCATCACTGGGGTCAGTAATGTGTTTAAGCTGCTCGGGTCGACCAATCAGCAGGCAGAACAGCTGCGTTAACAGGCAGGAAATGTCCTGAGGGACCAATCACTGCTCCTCGCTGTGCGCTCGAAATGAAAGAAGATCATTAAGTTTTCTGCATAACAGAAGCAGCCTCATCAGTCTGAACAACATTTATGATATTATTCTGTGTTCATCACTCATCACGGATCACATGTGAACTCCTCTGATGCAAACCTTAAAGACATAAAGACCCGGATGACTCAGAACTTTCTGCTTCTAAACTCAGACAAAACTGAAGTTGTTCTCTTTGGACCTGAGCGCTTCAGGGAGAAAGTGTCTGGACTCTTCTCCTCACATATAAAGCTCTTAATGGCCGAGCTCCATCACATCTTAAAGATCTCACAGTTGGATATTTCCCCAACAGAGCACTTTGCTCTCAGACTGCAGGTTTCCTTGTGGTTCCCAGAGTTTCTAAAAGCAGAATGGGAGGCAGAGCCTTCAGTTATCAGGCCCCTAAAAGCAGAATGGGAGGCAGAGCCTTCAGTTATCAGGCCCCTAAAAGCAGAATGGGAGGCAGAGCCTTCAGTTATCAGGCCCCTAAAAGCAGAATGGGAGGCAGAGCCTTCAGTTATCAGGCCCCTAAAAGCAGAATGGGAGGCAGAGCCTTCAGTTATCAGGCCCCTAAAAGCAGAATGGGAGGCAGAGGCTTCAGTTATCAGGCCCCTAAAAGCAGAATGGGAGGCAGAGCCTTCAGTTATCAGGCCCCTAAAAGCAGAATGGGAGGCAGAGCCTTCAGTTATCAGGCCCCTAAAAGCAGAATGGGAGGCAGAGCCTTCAGTTATCAGGCCCCTAAAAGCAGAATGGGAGGCAGAGCCTTCAGTTATCAGGCCCCTAAAAGCAGAATGGGAGGCAGAGGCTTCAGTTATCAGGCCCCTAAAAGCAGAATGGGAGGCAGAGCCTTCAGTTATCAGGCCCCTTAAAGCAGAATGGGAGGCAGAGCCTTCAGTTATCAGGCCCCTATAAGCAGAATGGGAGGCAGAGCCTTCAGTTATCAGGCCCCTAAAAGCAGAATGGGAGGCAGAGGCTTCAGTTATCAGGCCCCTAAAAGCAGAATGGGAGGCAGAGCCTTCAGTTATCAGGCCCCTAAAAGCAGAATGGGAGGCAGAGCCTTCAGTTATCAGGCCCCTAAAAGCAGAATGGGAGGCAGAGCCTTCAGTTATCAGGCCCCTAAAAGCAGAATGGGAGGCAGAGCCTTCAGTTATCAGGCCCCTAAAAGCAGAATGGGAGGCAGAGCCTTCAGTTATCAGGCCCCTAAAAGCAGAATGGGAGGCAGAGCTTTCAGTTATCAGGCCCCTAAAAGCAGAATGGGAGGCAGAGCCTTCAGTTATCAGGCCCCTAAAAGCAGAATGGGAGGCAGAGCCTTCAGTTATCAGGCCCCTAAAAGCAGAATGGGAGGCAGAGCCTTCAGTTATCAGGCCCCTAAAAGCAGAATGGGAGGCAGAGCCTTCAGTTATCAGGCCCCTAAAAGCAGAATGGGAGGCAGAGCCTTCAGTTATCAGGCCCCTAAAAGCAGAATGGGAGGCAGAGCCTTCAGTTATCAGGCCCCTAAAAGCAGAATGGGAGGCAGAGCCTTCAGTTATCAGGCCCCTAAAAGCAGAATGGGAGGCAGAGCCTTCAGTTATCAGGCCCCTAAAAGCAGAATGGGAGGCAGAGCCTTCAGTTATCAGGCCCCTAAAAGCAGAATGGGAGGCAGAGCCTTCAGTTATCAGGCCCCTAAAAGCAGAATGGGAGGCAGAGCCTTCAGTTATCAGGCCCCTAAAAGCAGAATGGGAGGCCGAGCCTTCAGTTATCAGGCCCCTAAAAGCAGAATGGGAGGCAGAGCCTTCAGTTATCAGGCCCCTAAAAGCAGAATGGGAGGCAGAGCCTTCAGTTATCAGGCCCCTAAAAGCAGAATGGGAGGCAGAGCCTTCAGTTATCAGGCCCCTAAAAGCAGAATGGGAGGCAGAGCCTTCAGTTATCAGGCCCCTAAAAGCAGAATGGGAGGCAGAGCCTTCAGTTATCAGGCCCCTAAAAGCAGAATGGGAGGCAGAGCCTTCAGTTATCAGGCCCCTAAAAGCAGAATGGGAGGCAGAGCCTTCAGTTATCAGGCCCCTAAAAGCAGAATGGGAGGCAGAGCCTTCAGTTATCAGGCCCCTCTCTGTGGAACCAGCTGCCAGTTTGGCTTCAGGAAGCAGACACCCTCTCTACCTTTAAGATCAGGCTGAAACTCTCCTTTCTGATAAAGCTTATAGTTAGGGATGGCTCAAGTGAGCCTGAAACATCCCATAGTTCTGCTGCTATAGGCCCAGCCTGCTGGGGGAGCTCCCATGATGCACCTCTCCTCCCTCCATGTACAGATGACATCATTGCTGTCATTAACTTGTGTTTCTCTCTCTCAGCAGGTGTCTCTGGCCTGGTGTTACGCTGCTTGTTGTCCCCTCTTTCCTGTCCTCTCAGCCCCAGCTGGTCCAGGCAGATGGACCCTTCCTGGTTCTGGTTCTGATGGAGGTTTCTTCCTGTTAAAGGGAGTTTTTTCTCTCCACAGTCGCCTTGTAGAGGCATTATACTATTATTGTATTATTACTGTAGCATTACTGCAGTATTATTGCAGTATAACTGCAGTATTATTCTAGTATTATCGGAGCATTACTACAGTATTATTGCAGTGTAACTGTAGCATTATTGCAGTGTAACTGCATTATTATTGTAGTATTATCGGAGTATTACCTCAGCATTATTGCAGTGTAACTGCAGTATTATTGTAGTATTATCGGAGTATTGCTGAAGTATTATTGCAGTGTAACTGTAGCATTATTGCAGTATTATCGGAGTATTACTGCAGTATTATCGGAGCATTACTGCAGTATTATTGCAGTATAACTGCAGTATTTTTGCAGTATTATTGGAGTATTACTGCAGCATTATTGCAGTATTATTGGAGTATTACTGCAGTATTATTGCACTGTAACTTTAGCATTACTGCAGTATTATTGCAGTATAACTGCAGTATTATTCTAGTATTATCGGAGCATTACTACAGTATTACTGCACTGTATCTTTAGCATTATTGTAGTATTATTGTAGTATTATTGGAGTATTACTGTAGTATTATTGCAATGTAACTGTAGCATTATTGCAGTATTATCGGAGCATTACTGCAGTATTATTGCACTGTAACTTTAGCATTACTGCAGCATTATCGCAGTATAACTGCAGTATTATTGTAGTCTTATCGGAGTATTACTGCAGTATTATTGCAGTGTAACTGTAGCATTATTGCAGTGTAACTGCATTATTATTGTAGTATTATCGGAGTATTACCTCAGCATTATTGCAGTGTAACTGCAGTATTATTGTAGTATTATCGGAGTATTGCTGAAGTATTATTGCAGTGTAACTGTAGCATTATTGCAGTATTATCGGAGTATTACTGCAGTATTATTGCACTGTAACTTTAGCATTATTGCAGTATTATCGGAGCATTACTGCAGTATTATTGCAGTATAACTGCAGTATTTTTGCAGTATTATTGGAGTATTACTGCAGCATTATTGCAGTATTATTGGAGTATTACTGCAGTATTATTGCACTGTAACTTTAGCATTACTGCAGCATTATTGCAGTATTATTGCAGTATTATTGGAGTATTACTGCAGTATTATTGCACTGTAACTTTAGCATTACTGCAGCATTATTGCAGTATAACTGCAGTAATACTGCAGTATTATTGCAGTATAACTGCACTGTATCTTTAGCATTATTGTAGTATTATTGAAGTATTACTGTAGTATTATTGCAATGTAACTGTAGCATTATTGCAGTATTACTGCAGTATTATTGCAGTGTAACTGTAGCATTATTGCAGTATTATCGGAGTATTACTGCAGTATTATTGCAGTATTATCGGAGCATTACTGCAGTATTATTGCAATGTAACTGTAGCATTATTGCAGTATTACTGCAGTATTATTGCAGTGTAACTGTAGCATTATTGCAGTATTATCGGAGTATTACTGCAGTATTATTGCAGTATTATCGGAACATTACTGCAGCATTATTGCAGTATAACTGTAGTATTATTGCAGTATTATTGGAGCATTACTGCAGCATTATTGCAGTATAACTGCAGTATTTTTGCAGTATTATCGGAGTATAACTGTAGTATTATTGCAGTATTATTGGAGTATTATTGCAGTATTGTTGGAGTATTACTGCAGCATTATTGCAGTATAACTGTAGTATTATTGCAGTATTATTGGAGTATAACTGCAGTATTATTGCAGTATAACTGCAGTATTATTGCAGTATTATTGCAGTATAACTGTAGTATTATTGCAGTATTATTGCAGTATAACTGTAGTATTATTGCAGTATAACTGTAGTATTATTGCAGTATTATTGGAGTATTATTGCAGTATAACTGCAGTATTATTGCAGTATTATTGGAGTATAACTGCAGTATTATTGGAGTATAACTGCAGTATTATTGGAGTATAACTGCAGTATTATTGCAGTATAACTGCAGTATTATTGCAGTATTATTGGAGTATTACTGCAGTATTATTGCAGTATTATTGCAGTATAACTGTAGTATTATTGCAGTATAACTGTAGTATTATTGCAGTATTATTCGAGTATTATTGCAGTATAACTGCAGTATTATTGCAGTATTATTGCAGTATAACTGTAGTATTATTGCAGTATTATTGGAGTATAACTGCAGTATTATTGCAGTATAACTGCAGTATTATTGCAGTATTGTTGGAGTATTACTGCAGCATTATTGCAGTATTAATGCAGTATAACTGTAGTATTACTGCAGTATTATTGCAGTGTAACTGTAGCATTATTGCAGTATTATCGGAGTATTACTGCAGTATTATTGCAGTATTATCGGAACATTACTGCAGTATTATTGCAGTATAACTGCAGTATTATTGCAGTATTATAGGAGTATTACTGCAGTATTACTGCAGTATTATTGCAGTATAACTGTAGTATTATTGCAGTATTATTGCAGTATAACTGCAGTATTATTGCAGTATTATAGGAGTATTACTGCAGTATAACTGTAGTATTATTGCAGTATTATTGCAGTATAACTGTAGTATTATTGGAGTATTATTGCAGTATAACTGCAGTATTATTGCAGTATAACTGTAGTATTATTGCAGTATTATTGCAGTATAACTGCAGTATTATTGCAGTATTATTGGAGTATTACTGCAGTATTATTGCAGTATTATTGCAGTATTATTGCAGTGTAACTGTAGCATTATTGCAGTATTATCGGAGTATTACTGCAGTATTATTGGAGTATTACTGCAATATTATTGCAGTATAACTGCAGCATTATTGCAGTATTACTGCAGTATTACTGCAGTATTATTGCAGTGTAACTGTAGCATTATTGCAGTATTATCGGAGTATTACTGCAGTATTATTGGAGTATTACTGCAATATTATTGCAGTATAACTGCAGTATTATTAGAGTATTACTGCAGTATTATTGCAGTATTATTGCAGTATTATTGGAGTATAACTGCAGTATTATTGCAGTATTATTGGAGTATAACTGCAGTATTATTGCAGTATTACTGCAGTATTACTACAGTATTATTGGAGTATTACTGCAGTATTATTTTAGTATTATTGGAGTATAACTGCAGTATTATTGCAGTATTACTACAGTATTACTACAGTATTATTGCAGTATAACTGCAGTATTATTAGAGTATTACTGCAGTATTATTGCAGTATTATTGGAGTATAACTGCAGTATTATTGCAGTATTATTCGAGTATAACTGCAGTATTATTGCAGTATTATTGGAGTATTACTGCAGTATTACTACAGTATTATTGGAGTATAACTGCAGTATTATTGCAGTATTATTGGAGTATTATTGCAGTATTATTGCAGTATTATTGGAGTATAACTGCAGTATTATTGCAGTATTACTGCAGTATTACTACAGTATTATTGGAGTATTACTGCAGTATTATTTTAGTATTATTCGAGTATAACTGCAGTATTATTGCAGTATTATTGGAGTATAACTGCAGTATTACTGCAGTATTACTACAGTATTATTGGAGTATTACTGCAGTATTATTTTAGTATTATTCGAGTATAACTGCAGTATTATTGCAGTATTATTGGAGTATAACTGCAGTATTATTGCAGTATTACTGCAGCATTACTACAGTATTATTGGAGTATAACTGTAGTATTATTGGAGTATAACTGCAGTATTATTGCAGTATTATTGGAGTATAACTGCAGTATTATTGCAGTATTACTGCAGTATTACTACAGTATTATTGGAGTATTACTGCAGTATTATTTTAGTATTATTCGAGTATAACTGCAGTATTATTGCAGTATTATTGGAGTATAACTGCAGTATTATTGCAGTATTATTGGAGTATAACTGCAGTATTATTGCAGTATTACTGCAGTATTATTGCAGTATTATTGGAGTATAACTGCAGTATTATTGCAGTATTACTGCAGTATTACTACAGTATTATTGGAGTATTACTGCAGTATTATTTTAGTATTATTCGAGTATAATTGTAGTATTATTGCAGTATTATTGGAGTATAACTGCAGTATTACTGCAGTATTATAATAGTATTGTTGGAGTATTACTATAGTATTATTACAGTATAACTGTAGTATTATTGCAGTATTATTGGAGTATTACTGCAGTATTATTGCAGTATTATTCGAGTATAACTGTAGTATTATTGCAGTATTATTGGAGTATTACTGCAGTATTATTTTAGTATTATTCGAGTATAACTGCAGTATTATTGCAGTATTATTGGAGTATAACTGCAGTATTATTGCAGTATTATTGGAGTATAACTGCAGTATTATTGCAGTATTACTGCAGTATTATTGCAGTATTATTGGAGTATAACTGCAGTATTATTGCAGTATTACTGCAGTATTACTACAGTATTATTGGAGTATTACTGCAGTATTATTTTAGTATTATTCGAGTATAATTGTAGTATTATTGCAGTATTATTGGAGTATAACTGCAGTATTACTGCAGTATTATAATAGTATTGTTGGAGTATTACTATAGTATTATTACAGTATAACTGTAGTATTATTGCAGTATTATTGGAGTATTACTGCAGTATTATTGCAGTATTATTCGAGTATAACTGTAGTATTATTGCAGTATTATATCAGTATTGTTGGAGTATAACTGCAGTATTATTGCAGTATTACTACAGTATTACTACAGTATTATTTGAGTATTACTGTAGTATTATTGCAGTATTATTCGAGTATAACTGCAGTATTATTGCAGTATTATTGGAGTATAACTGCAGTATTATTGCAGTATTACTGCAGTATTACTACAGTATTATTGGAGTATTACTGCAGTATTATTTTAGTATTATTGGAGTATAACTGCAGTATTATTGCAGTATTACTACAGTATTACTACAGTATTATTGCAGTATAACTGCAGTATTATTAGAGTATTACTGCAGTATTATTGCAGTATTATTGGAGTATAACTGCAGTATTATTGCAGTATTATTGGAGTATAACTGCAGTATTATTGCAGTATTACTACAGTATTACTACAGTATTATTGCAGTATAACTGCAGTATTATTAGAGTATTACTGCAGTATTACTACAGTATTATTGGAGTATTACTGTAGTATTATTGCAGTATTATTCGAGTATAACTGTAGTATTATTGCAGTATTATATCAGTATTGTTGGAGTATTACTATAGTAATATTGTAGTATTACTCACCGATGTTTGGGTGTTTCAGTAACCGACAGATTCGAGCTTCACGGTCCAACTTCTGATGATCTGACAACACACAAACACAGCCTTTATCAGTCACTAATATTGATGAGGTATTGATCATTGGAGGGGATATAAACTCAGTGCTGATTGGGTCCCTCAGCTGTCAATCGTCAGCAGCGGTGGGTGGGATAAGCTGAGCAGGGAACAGCTCCACATCTCCTTATCTGGTCTGTAATAATAATAAAACAGTGTAACAATAAGACTGATGGCAGCAGGTGGACGTCAGGAGACAGCTGTCAGAGCTCCTCTCCCAGCAGAGCCTTTCTGACAGTAGAAGAAGTGATGATTACATGAGATGGGATTCAGCCTTTAAAGGTCTGCTGGTATCTGCTCTCTTGTTCTACATTAACCCCGCGCCAGCACTCGTGCACCCGGCTGGGTTCAGGCCCTCTGCTCACTGATCTCAGACCAGCCGCTGCTCAGTTTCAGCTGAACTAACAGCAGAGGCTCAGCGAGATGACAAGAGTCCGGCTGCCAACAGAGAATCTGCTGAGGAAGGTTTCCAACTGAGCAGCAGCTCTGAGGCTGCAAACCAAGACTGGCAACACACACACAGGCAGGCACGTGCACGTGCACACGTGCACACACAGGCTTAATATCAGAGGAATCCAGGAATTCCCTCGATCAAAGCAACCTGAACAACTGAACAGGAGATACTCTGCAGCCCCTTTAGTTTCCCAGGAAGAAACAGCAAACAGTCACACACACACACACACACACTTACATTAAACACACACACACAGACACACACACACAGACACACACAGACACACACACACACACACACACACACACACACACACACACACACACACACACACACACACACACACAGACACACACACACACACACACACACACACAGACACACACACACACACACACAAATGAAACACACACACACTGTCATGCAGATAAAAAAACAACATCCACACAGATGGAGGCGGATTGCTGCTGCTTCACAGAACATTTGAATCTGATCAGATGGCGTCGGACCGTCAGCTGAACTGAGGATTACTTTGTTGTTTCTGCATCTTTATGAATATGAGTCAGAAAGAGGAAGTTTCTGTTCTCCAAGTCCAGCAGTCCACAGACTGAATCTGATTAGTGATCTAACCGGATCTCATCTGATCTCACCTGATCTCATCTGATCTCATCTGATCTCACCTGATCTCACCTGATCTCACCTTATCTCACCTGATCTCATCTGATCTCACCTGATCTCATCTGATCTCATCTGATCTCACCTGATCTCACCTAATCTCACCTGATCTCAACTGATCTCAACTGATCTCATCTGATCTCACCTGATCTCATCTGATCTCATCTGATCTCACCTAATCTCAACTGATCTCACCTGATCTCACCTAATCTCACCTGATCTCACCTAATCTCACCTAATCTCACCTGATCTCACCTGATCTCAACTGATCTCACCTGATCTCATCTGATCTCAACTGATCTCACCTGATCTCAACTGATCTCACCTAATCTCACCTGATCTCATCTAATCTCACCTGATCTCATCTGATCTCATCTGATCTCACCTGATCTCACCTAATCTCACCTGATCTCACCTGATCTCACCTAATCTCACCTAATCTCACCTGATCTCACCTGATCTCAACTGATCTCACCTGATCTCAACTGATCTCACCTGATCTCAACTGATCTCACCTGATCTCATCTGATCTCAACTGATCTCATCTGATCTCACCTGATCTCATCTGATCTCACCTGATCTCATCTGATCTCACCTGATCTCATCTAATCTCACCTGATCTCATCTGATCTCACCTGATCTCATCTAATCTCACCTGATCTCATCTGATCTCAACTGATCTCAACTGATCTCATCTGATCTCACCTGATCTCATCTGATCTCATCTAATCTCACCTGATCTCATCTAATCTCACCTGATCTCACCTGATCTCATCTAATCTCACCTGATCTCACCTGATCTCATCTGATCTCATCTGATCTCACCTGATCTCATCTAATCTCACCTGATCTCATCTAATCTCACCTGATCTCATCTGATCTCACCTGATCTCATTTAATCTCATTTGATCTCACCTGATCTCAACTGATCTCACCTCAAGTGTATCCATCCAACGCAGCAACTGTCTGGTCCAACTCTCTGAATGAGTTGCTGTGCAGCAAACTGGGTGGTTTCAGTTCAACTGACAGGTTACTGTAACAGGATCATAAACTGTATAAAGCGGGTGTGGGTGGGTGGAGCCACCATCACGTCATCCTCTGGTTTGTGGACTCATATCTAAAGCCTCGAGTCTTATTTTGGATCAAAGAGAAGTTTCAGTGCAATCTGTTGGTTTCTCGACAGAAACTACAGTGAAACATGGATCTCAAATGACACGTTTAAACTTGATGATCTATTGGCTGTGGAAAATCAAACCAGTTCTTAGTTAGAACCAACTTTGAACTGGCTCTGGCAGCGGTCCAGAACCAGCACGGCTGCATGCTAACCCTTTAAACACCTTTAAAGGAGGGAAACATGCAGCCAGTTCTACCGGTTCATGGAGGAGCATCTGCAGACGGTGCCGCAGACCAGAGGCAGGTCTGAGAGGTAAGCTGATCACATATCTTCATCTTGGAGGATCTGGTCTGATCTGCAAGGAGCTCTGCCTCTGAAATGAAGGCTGTGAGATGAATCGTTGAGATGTGCACGGAGCTTTGGGCTGCAGCAGGAAGTAATATCCTGCTGGTGATCAGCGGTGTACTTTCAGCTCGTTAGGAGCTGAAATGTGGAGGAGGCAATTTGGCTGCTGGACATATTAACTTCATGAGGGTGTGAGGAGCCGATCGGACGCTTATTACTGAGAAGGAGGGCAGCGAGACAGAAAACATCATGTAAGTCATCGCCTGAATCGACCAAATTAATTGATGTACTGATTATTCTGCAGTAAAAAACCTTGTGAATGAGACTGAAATTGTTTGACTGAGCAAATAACGTCTGATCATTCTTAAACAGGTCTGCTGCCTCTCGTTGTGTTACAGGTCCGACGGCGAAGTCCTGAACTGCAGCCGCCACCGCCGCTGCTGCTGCTTCAGCTGCTTCTGCTGCTGCTGCTGCTTCTGCTGCTGCTGCTTCTGCTTCAGCTGCTGCTGCTGCTGCTGCTGCTGCTGCTTCTGCTTCAGCTGCTGCTGCTGCTGCTTCTGCTGCTGCTGCTGCTGCTGCTGCTGCTGCTGCTGCTGCTGCTGCTGCTTCTGCTGCTGCTGCTGCTGCTTCTGCTGCTGCTGCTGCTTCCTGCTGCTGCTGCTGCTTCTGCTGCTGCTGCTGCTGCTGCTGCTTCTGCTGCTTCTGCTGCTGCTTCTGCTGCTGCTGCTGCTGCTTCCTGCTGCTGCTGCTGCTTCTGCTGCTGCTGCTGCTGCTTCCTGCTGCTGCTGCTGCTGCTTCTGCTGCTGCTGCTGCTGCTGCTGCTGCTTCTGCTGCTGCTGCTGCTGCTTCTGCTGCTTCAGCTGCTTCAGCTGCTGCTGCTGCTGCTGCTGCTGCTGCTGCTTCCTGCTGCTGCTGCTGCTGCTGCTGCTTCTGCTGCTTCAGCTGCTTCTGCTTCCTGCTGCTGCTGCTGCTGCTGCTGCTGCTTCCTGCTGCTGCTGCTGCTTCTGCTGCTTCAGCTGCTTCTGCTTCCTGCTGCTGCTGCTGCTGCTGCTGCTGCTTCTGCTGCTGCTGCTGCTGCTTCTGCTTCTGCTGCTAAAGCTGTTTCTGCTTCAGCTGCTTCTGCTGCTGCTGCTGCTGCTTCTGCTGCTGCTGCTGCTGCTGCTTCTGCTTCTGCTGCTGCTGCTGCTTCTGCTGCTGCTGCTGCTTCTGCTGCTGCTGCTAAAGCTGTTTCTGCTTCAGCTGCTTCTGCTGCTGCTGCTGCTGCTTCTGCTTCTGCTGCTGCTGCTGCTTCTGCTTCTGCTGCTGCTGCTTCTGCTTCTGCTGCTGCTGCTGCTTCTGCTGCTGCTTCTGCTTCTGCTGCTGCTGCTTCTGCTTCTGCTGCTGCTGCTGCTTCTGCTGCTGCTGCTGCTTCTGCTTCTGCTGCTGCTGCTGCTTCTGCTGCTGCTTCTGCTGCTGCTGCTGCTGCTTCTGCTTCTGCTGCTGCTGCTGCTTCTGCTGCTGCTGCTGCTTCTGCTGCTGCTGCTAAAGCTGTTTCTGCTTCAGCTGCTTCTGCTGCTGCTGCTGCTGCTTCTGCTTCTGCTTCTGCTGCTGCTGCTGCTTCTGCTGCTGCTTCTGCTGCTGCTTCTGCTGCTTCTGCTGCTGCTGCTTCTTCTGCTTCTGCTGCTGCTTCTGCTTCTGCTGCTGCTGCTGCTTCTGCTGCTGCTTCTGCTGCTGCTTCTGCTGCTAAAGCTGTTTCTGCTTCAGCTGCTTCTTCTGCTGCTGCTGATGCTGCTGCTTCTGCTGCTGCTGCTTCTGCTTCCTGCTTCTTCTGCTGCTGCTGCTTCTGCTGCTGCTTCTGCTGCTTCTGCTGCTGCTGCTTCTTCTGCTGCTGCTGCTTCTTCTGCTGCTGCTTCTGCTGCTTCTGCTGCTGCTTCTGCTGCTTCTGCTGCTTCAGCTGCTTCTGCTTCCTGCTGCTGCTGCTGCTGCTGCTGCTTCTGCTTCCTGCTGTTTCTGCTCCTGCTGCTTCTTCTTCTGCTGCTGCAGTTGAACGTTTCTCAGGTTTTTGCACATTTTTAAGCTGAATTAATCCAGTCGCTGAGTTTCCCTCAGGTGCAGCAGTCTGACTGCTCAGGTGTGTTAAACAGCTGCAGGAATGTCTCGTTATGTAAGTGTGTCGACACTCTGAACTACACACACACACACTTTCTTTGTCAACTTTGCAGGGTGTTGCTAAGCAACCAAAGGAAATCTCAAAACCAGAATAGTGATAAGGAGAAAAAAATCAACAGAGAAGGATTCACAGCTTTACTGTTTCTCTCAGTTTTATCTCCATGTCCAAATGTGTGGGAGGAAGGGGGAGGTTTCATCCAAATTTAGCACAGATTTTAACCAAATTTTGAGGAAATCAGCTGAAGAAAACAAATGTGAAAAATGTTTTTCCCCCTACAGTGAATCTTTTCCCACTTTGTTTCCTTCTGCCAACACTTAAAGCCGTTCTGACTCTGAGGAAACCAGGTGATGCAGAGTTCCAGCTGTTATTTTGTCCCATTCTTCCTTAAACAGGTCTTAAGGTGTGCAGCAGTGCGGGGGGGTGGTTGTTTCTCTGCTGGGGACAGGTCAGGACTGCAGGCAGCCAGTCCAGCACCCGTACCTCTTCTTCCTCAGCCAGGCCTTTGGACTGTGGCAGAATGTGGTTTTCCATGGTCTGCTTGAACAATGCTGGGACGTCCCAGGAAAAGATGTGGCCTTGAAGGCAGCATATGTTGCTGTAAAATCTCAGTGAGCTTTTCTGCATTAATGCTGCCGTCACAGAAGTGGAAATGAGCTTTGCCCCCTGATCCAACCCCATACCATCACAGAGCCTGGCTGCAGGGACTGGCTGCTGACAGCAGGCTGGATGCTGCTTTTGCTCTTTGCTCCATTTCTTCCAACAAAGATGTGGAATACTGATGGGTCTGACCACAGCACACGTTTCCACCGTGTGACGGTCCATCCCAGACGCCTCCGAGCCCAGAGAAGTGGACGAGGTTAACATCAGGCTTCTTTCCTGCACAGTAAAGCTTGTGAATGGAACTCTGTATTGTGGTGCTGGACAAAGGTTTCCACAGTAATCCCTTGTCCAGGTGCTTCTATCAGCTGCTGATGAATGACGGTTCCTGATGCAGCGTCTGAGGGGTCAGAGGTCACGGGGTCCAGCTTAGGCTTGCTCCCTCGTCCTTTACACTGAAACTCCTCCAGGTTCCCTGAATGCTTTAATGATATTCTGCTCTGTAGAGGCAGAAATATGCAGATCCCTTCCAGTCTTTCTCTGAGGAACATTGTTTTAAACACAAACTGGAGCTCCTCTTCACCACATTATCAGTTGGAGCCTATCCCAGCTATCATTTGGAGGCGGTTACATCTGGACAGGTTGCCAGTCCAACACAGGGCCACACAGAACCTTTCTAAAGACATTTTGAAGGGTGTTTGCTCTGTTGAGCAGACAGAAACAGCCTGAAACAGACTGAGTTCTCCTAGCAAAAATAACAAGTTGTTCTGAAAGACTTCTGTAACTGTGAGCAACAGACTCTTGTTCTGGACACCATATGTATTTTCATCAATCTGTGGTTTGGTGGGTGCACTTTATGTAAAACTGTGAGGTCACAAAGATAGTTCCACTGGGTGAAAAAAGATAGAAATACTTACGTTGTGATGAATAAACTGCAGAAACTGTGAGCATTAAAGTAGTTTAAAACCAAGAAAACCGAGTGTTTTACAGGGTTTATTTCAGTGACATCACCTGAACTTTCTGTAAAACTGATTGTGTAGAAACCATAAAAGATATAAAACCACAGCTTCAGTGAGTGAAAGTCCAGCTTCCTGTGAGCTGACTGACCTCTGAATGATGTTTCTGCCGTAAAGTCTGTCCGAGCTGCAGGGATCCAAACAGGTTTTCACTTTAACAAAATCTCATTGTTTTCCGGCAGGAAATTCATCGCACTTTTCCCGCATATTTGTTAGACAGTTCTACGAATCATTACCAAGAACACAGTAGGAAACCATTCCTGATGGAGCCACACCCTGCAGGATGAGGTAGATGCTGACATGTTTAGCAGAATAAACATGTCAGCATATTCTAACTGAAGAACAGTCATCACGTGTTCTGTGACCACTCTGATCTCAGAGCTGCTTTGGACCACAGAATCAGAACCGTTCACTCGTGAACCCCTGCTGTAACTGGGTGTTAGTGTGTCAATTACATGGTCGTATCCTCAGGTTCTCACCTCTAGCAGACAGTTTCTTGGTGTTGATGATTTTGGCGGCGTACTCCTGACCCGACAGAACCTTCACACACCGCCGCACCACTGAGAACGCTCCCCTGGAAACACAGCAGGAGGAACCAATCAGCACAACCACAAAAGAGATGCTCAGAGTCCTGATCAGCCTCATTTGTTTCTGACTCTCCTGTTATCTTTAAAGTGTCCTGATCAACAGTTCTGCAGCTTTCTGAAACCTTTAAAGTGTCCTGATCAACAGTTCTGCAGCTTTCTGAAACCTTTAAAGTGTCCTGATCAACAGTTCTGCAGCTTTCTGAAACCTTTAAAGTGTCCTGATCAATAGTTCTACAGCTTTCTGAAACCTTTAAAGTGTCCTGATCAACAGTTCTGCAGCTTTCTGAAACCTTTAAAGTGTCCTGATCAACAGTTCTGCAGCTTTCTGTAACCTTTAAAGTGTCCTGATCAACAGTTCTGCAGCTTTCTGAAACCTTTAAAGTGTCCTGATCAATAGTTCTGCAGCTTTCTGAAACCTTTAAAGTGTCCTGATCAACAGTTCTGCAGCTTTCTGAAACCTTTAAAGTGTCCTGATCAATAGTTCTGCAGCTTTCTGAAACCTTTAAAGTGTCCTGATCAACAGTTCTGCAGCTTTCTGAAACCTTTAAAGTGTCCTGATCAACAGTTCTGCAGCTTTCTGAAACCTTTAAAGTGTCCTGATCAATAGTTCTACAGCTTTCTGAAACCTTTAAAGTGTCCTGATCAACAGTTCTGCAGCTTTCTGAAACCTTTAAAGTGTCCTGATCAACAGTTCTGCAGCTTTCTGTAACCTTTAAAGTGTCCTGATCAACAGTTCTGCAGCTTTCTGAAACCTTTAAAGTGTCCTGATCAATAGTTCTGCAGCTTTCTGAAACCTTTAAAGTGTCCTGATCAACAGTTCTGCAGCTTTCTGAAACCTTTAAAGTGTCCTGATCAATAGTTCTGCAGCTTTCTGTAACCTTTAAAGTGTCCTGATCAACAGTTCTGCAGCTTTCTGAAACCTTTAAAGTGTCCTGATCAATAGTTCTGCAGCTTTCTGTAACCTTTAAAGTGTCCTGATCAATAGTTCTGCAGCTTTCTGAAACCTTTAAAGTGTCCTGATCAATAGTTCTGCAGCTTCCTGTAACCTTTAAAGTGTCCTGATCAACAGTTCTGTAGCTTTCTGAAACCTTTAAAGTGTCCTGATCAATAGTTCTGCAGCTTTCTGAAACCTTTAAAGTGTCCTGATCAACAGTTCTGCAGCTTTCTGAAACCTTTAAAGTGTCCTGATCAACAGTTCTGCAGCTTTCTGAAACCTTTAAAGTGTCCTGATCAATAGTTCTGCAGCTTTCTGAAACCTTTAAAGTGTCCTGATCAATAGTTCTGCAGCTTTCTGTAACCTTTAAAGTGTCCTGATCAATAGTTCTGCAGCTTTCTGAAACCTTTAAAGTGTCCTGATCAATAGTTCTGCAGCTTTCTGGAACCTTTAAAGTGTCCTGATCAATAGTTCTGCAGCTTTCTGAAACCTTTAAAGTGTCCTGATCAATAGTTCTGCAGCTTTCTGTAACCTTTAAAGTGTCCTGATCAATAGTTCTGCAGCTTTCTGAAACCTTTAAAGTGTCCTGATCAATAGTTCTGCAGCTTTCTGAAACCTTTAAAGTGTCCTGATCAATAGTTCTGCAGCTTTCTGAAACCTTTAAAGTGTCCTGATCAACAGTTCTGCAGCTTTCTGTAACCTTTAAAGTGTCCTGATCAATAGTTCTGCAGCTTTCTGAAACCTTTAAAGTGTCCTGATCAACAGTTCTGCAGCTTTCTGAAACCTTTAAAGTGTCCTGATCAATAGTTCTGCAGCTTTCTGAAACCTTTAAAGTGTCCTGATCAATAGTTCTGCAGCTTTCTGTAACCTTTAAAGTGTCCTGATCAACAGTTCTGCAGCTTTCTGAAACCTTTAAAGTGTCCTGATCAATAGTTCTGCAGCTTTCTGAAACCTTTAAAGTGTCCTGATCAACAGTTCTGCAGCTTTCTGAAACCTTTAAAGTGTCCTGATCAATAGTTCTGCAGCTTTCTGTAACCTTTAAAGTGTCCTGATCAACAGTTCTGCAGCTTTCTGTAACCTTTAAAGTGTCCTGATCAATAGTTCTGCAGCTTTCTGAAACCTTTAAAGTGTCCTGATCAACAGTTCTGCAGCTTTCTGTAACCTTTAAAGTGTCCTGATCAACAGTTCTGCAGCTTTCTGAAACCTTTAAAGTGTCCTGATCAATAGTTCTGCAGCTTTCTGAAACCTTTAAAGTGTCCTGATCAACAGTTCTGCAGCTTTCTGTAACCTTTAAAGTGTCCTGATCAATAGTTCTGCAGCTTTCTGTAACCTTTAAAGTGTCCTGATCAATAGTTCTGCAGCTTTCTGTAACCTTTAAAGTGTCCTGATCAACAGTTCTGCAGCTTTCTGAAACATTTAAAGTGTCCTGATCAACAGTTCTGCAGCTTTCTGTAACCTTTAAAGTGTCCTGATCAATAGTTCTGCAGCTTTCTGTAACCTTTAAAGTGTCCTGATCAATAGTTCTGCAGCTTTCTGAAACCTTTAAAGTGTCCTGATCAATAGTTCTGCAGCTTTCTGTAACCTTTAAAGTGTCCTGATCAATAGTTCTGCAGCTTTCTGAAACCTTTAAAGTGTCCTGATCAATAGTTCTGCAGCTTTCTGTAACCTTTAAAGTGTCCTGATCAATAGTTCTGCAGCTTTCTGTAACCTTTAAAGTGTCCTGATCAATAGTTATGCAGCTTTCTGAAACCTTTAAAGTGTCCTGATCAATAGTTCTGCAGCTTTCTGAAACCTTTAAAGTGTCCTGATCAATAGTTCTGCAGCTTTCTGAAACCTTTAAAGTGTCCTGATCAACAGTTCTGCAGCTTTCTGTAACCTTTAAAGTGTCCTGATCAACAGTTCTGCAGCTTTCTGTAACCTTTAAAGTGTCCTGATCAATAGTTCTGCAGCTTTCTGAAACCTTTAAAGTGTCCTGATCAATAGTTCTGCAGCTTTCTGAAACCTTTAAAGTGTCCTGATCAATAGTTCTGCAGCTTTCTGAAACCTTTAAAGTGTCCTGATCAATAGTTCTGCAGCTTTCTGAAACCTTTAAAGTGTCCTGATCAATAGTTCTGCAGCTTTCTATAACCTTTAAAGTGTCCTGATCAATAGTTCTGCAGCTTTCTGTAACCTTTAAAGTGTCCTGATCAACAGTTCTGCAGCTTTCTGAAACCTTTAAAGTGTCCTGATCAATAGTTCTGCAGCTTTCTGAAACCTTTAAAGTGTCCTGATCAATAGTTCTGCAGCTTTCTGAAACCTTTAAAGTGTCCTGATCAACAGTTCTGCAGCTTTCTGAAACCTTTAAAGTGTCCTGATCAATAGTTCTGCAGCTTTCTGAAACCTTTAAAGTGTCCTGATCAATAGTTCTGCAGCTTTCTGAAACCTTTAAAGTGTCCTGATCAATAGTTCTGCAGCTTTCTATAACCTTTAAAGTGTCCTGATCAATAGTTCTGCAGCTTTCTGTAACCTTTAAAGTGTCCTGATCAACAGTTCTGCAGCTTTCTGAAACCTTTAAAGTGTCCTGATCAACAGTTCTGCAGCTTTCTGAAACCTTTAAAGTGTCCTGATCAATAGTTCTGCAGCTTTCTGTAACCTTTAAAGTGTCCTGATCAACAGTTCTGCAGCTTTCTGTAACCTTTAAAGTGTCCTGATCAATAGTTCTGCAGCTTTCTGAAACCTTTAAAGTGTCCTGATCAATAGTTCTGCAGCTTTCTATAACCTTTAAAGTGTCCTGATCAATAGTTCTGCAGCTTTCTGTAACCTTTAAAGTGTCCTGATCAATAGTTCTGCAGCTTTCTGAAACCTTTAAAGTGTCCTGATCAACAGTTCTGCAGCTTTCTGAAACCTTTAAAGTGTCCTGATCAACAGTTCTGCAGCTTTCTGAAACCTTTAAAGTGTCCTGATCAATAGTTCTGCAGCTTTCTGAAACCTTTAAAGTGTCCTGATCAACAGTTCTGCAGCTTTCTGACACCTTTAAAGTGTCCTGATCAATAGTTCTGCAGCTTTCTGAAACCTTTAAAGTGTCCTGATCAATAGTTCTGCAGCTTTCTGAAACCTTTAAAGTGTCCTGATCAATAGTTCTGCAGCTTTCTGAAACCTTTAAAGTGTCCTGATCAATAGTTCTGCAGCTTTCTGTAACCTTTAAAGTGTCCTGATCAACAGTTCTGCAGCTTTCTGAAACCTTTAAAGTGTCCTGATCAATAGTTCTGCAGCTTTCTGTAACCTTTAAAGTGTCCTGATCAACAGTTCTGCAGCTTTCTGTAACCTTTAAAGTGTCCTGATCAATAGTTCTGCAGCTTTCTGAAACCTTTAAAGTGTCCTGATCAACAGTTCTGCAGCTTTCTGTAACCTTTAAAGTGTCCTGATCAACAGTTCTGCAGCTTTCTGAAACCTTTAAAGTGTCCTGATCAATAGTTCTGCAGCTTTCTGAAACCTTTAAAGTGTCCTGATCAACAGTTCTGCAGCTTTCTGTAACCTTTAAAGTGTCCTGATCAATAGTTCTGCAGCTTTCTGTAACCTTTAAAGTGTCCTGATCAATAGTTCTGCAGCTTTCTGTAACCTTTAAAGTGTCCTGATCAACAGTTCTGCAGCTTTCTGAAACATTTAAAGTGTCCTGATCAACAGTTCTGCAGCTTTCTGTAACCTTTAAAGTGTCCTGATCAATAGTTCTGCAGCTTTCTGTAACCTTTAAAGTGTCCTGATCAATAGTTCTGCAGCTTTCTGAAACCTTTAAAGTGTCCTGATCAATAGTTCTGCAGCTTTCTGTAACCTTTAAAGTGTCCTGATCAATAGTTCTGCAGCTTTCTGAAACCTTTAAAGTGTCCTGATCAATAGTTCTGCAGCTTTCTGTAACCTTTAAAGTGTCCTGATCAATAGTTCTGCAGCTTTCTGTAACCTTTAAAGTGTCCTGATCAATAGTTATGCAGCTTTCTGAAACCTTTAAAGTGTCCTGATCAATAGTTCTGCAGCTTTCTGAAACCTTTAAAGTGTCCTGATCAATAGTTCTGCAGCTTTCTGAAACCTTTAAAGTGTCCTGATCAACAGTTCTGCAGCTTTCTGTAACCTTTAAAGTGTCCTGATCAACAGTTCTGCAGCTTTCTGTAACCTTTAAAGTGTCCTGATCAATAGTTCTGCAGCTTTCTGAAACCTTTAAAGTGTCCTGATCAATAGTTCTGCAGCTTTCTGAAACCTTTAAAGTGTCCTGATCAATAGTTCTGCAGCTTTCTGAAACCTTTAAAGTGTCCTGATCAATAGTTCTGCAGCTTTCTGAAACCTTTAAAGTGTCCTGATCAATAGTTCTGCAGCTTTCTATAACCTTTAAAGTGTCCTGATCAATAGTTCTGCAGCTTTCTGTAACCTTTAAAGTGTCCTGATCAACAGTTCTGCAGCTTTCTGAAACCTTTAAAGTGTCCTGATCAATAGTTCTGCAGCTTTCTGAAACCTTTAAAGTGTCCTGATCAATAGTTCTGCAGCTTTCTGAAACCTTTAAAGTGTCCTGATCAACAGTTCTGCAGCTTTCTGAAACCTTTAAAGTGTCCTGATCAATAGTTCTGCAGCTTTCTGAAACCTTTAAAGTGTCCTGATCAATAGTTCTGCAGCTTTCTGAAACCTTTAAAGTGTCCTGATCAATAGTTCTGCAGCTTTCTATAACCTTTAAAGTGTCCTGATCAATAGTTCTGCAGCTTTCTGTAACCTTTAAAGTGTCCTGATCAACAGTTCTGCAGCTTTCTGAAACCTTTAAAGTGTCCTGATCAACAGTTCTGCAGCTTTCTGAAACCTTTAAAGTGTCCTGATCAATAGTTCTGCAGCTTTCTGTAACCTTTAAAGTGTCCTGATCAACAGTTCTGCAGCTTTCTGTAACCTTTAAAGTGTCCTGATCAATAGTTCTGCAGCTTTCTGAAACCTTTAAAGTGTCCTGATCAATAGTTCTGCAGCTTTCTATAACCTTTAAAGTGTCCTGATCAATAGTTCTGCAGCTTTCTGTAACCTTTAAAGTGTCCTGATCAATAGTTCTGCAGCTTTCTATAACCTTTAAAGTGTCCTGATCAACAGTTCTGCAGCTTTCTGAAACCTTTAAAGTGTCCTGATCAACAGTTCTGCAGCTTTCTGAAACCTTTAAAGTGTCCTGATCAATAGTTCTGCAGCTTTCTGAAACCTTTAAAGTGTCCTGATCAATAGTTCTGCAGCTTTCTGAAACCTTTAAAGTGTCCTGATCAATAGTTCTGCAGCTTTCTGAAACCTTTAAAGTGTCCTGATCAATAGTTCTGCAGCTTTCTGTAACCTTTAAAGTGTCCTGATCAACAGTTCTGCAGCTTTCTGAAACCTTTAAAGTGTCCTGATCAATAGTTCTGCAGCTTTCTGTAACCTTTAAAGTGTCCTGATCAACAGTTCTGCAGCTTTCTGTAACCTTTAAAGTGTCCTGATCAATAGTTCTGCAGCTTTCTGAAACCTTTAAAGTGTCCTGATCAACAGTTCTGCAGCTTTCTGTAACCTTTAAAGTGTCCTGATCAATAGTTCTGCAGCTTTCTGAAACCTTTAAAGTGTCCTGATCAATAGTTCTGCAGCTTTCTGAAGCTCTTTCACAGTTTTTCTTTGGACATTTTCTGCTTTTTCCCTCATCTTCAGTCCTTGTTCCTGAGCATTTTCAGTGTTTTTTCTTTGTTTAGCCACTGAACTCTGACCTTTGACCCATTCAGGCAGAAAAAAGGCTCCTAACTCAAGGGATGAACCAGTGTTGTGTCGACACAGAACAGACAACTTAGCAAAGAAGCCATTTTAAACTGGATCTTTAGGCTCTTTGTTACCAGCAGCCTGTCACAAAGACACATCATTTGTTCCCATTTCTTTAGCTGCATCTATGAAAAACAGCAAAGAAAACACAGTTTGACAGACAGAAAATAGGATTTCTGCAGCAACAAGGTGATTCCCAAAGAGCTATTAGCTGAAAACTTGGCATATCTCAGCATGGTGTGCAGTGTGTCCTTAAAACATTTGAGGAAACTGGACAAGTGGAGGACAAAAGAAGAAGTGTCAGGCCTAAAAAACTATCTCCAGCAGATGAACAGGATCTGAAAGTGATGTCCTTAAGAAAGAGGAAAAAATCCAGCTGTGACCTGACAGGACCTGAGAGATGCATCTGGACCTTCAGCTGATCCATCTACTGTTGGCCCAAGCCTCATCAGAAATGGGCTCCATGGAAGGGTGGCTGTCAAGAAGCCGTTCTTAAGGAAGGGAAACAGGGAGAAAAGGCTGAGCTGTGCCAAATGACACAAGAAGTGGACTGAAAATCAGTGGCAACAGGTCTTATGGAGGGATGAATCCTCCCCAGAGCCCGGACCTCAACATTATTGAAGCAGTGTGGGATCATCTGACAGAGAACGGAACAAAAGGCAGCCCACATCCAAAGAAGAGCTTTGGGATGTCCTTCAAGAAGCCTGGAGAACTATTCCTGAAGACTCCTTAAAGAAATGACAGAAAGCTGGTCTCAGAGGGTTCAGGCTGTGTTGGAGAATAAAGGAGCTCAGACCAGAGATTCACTTTAAAGCTGCTGAGAACTGATAAAAACTCTGTTTCTGCCTCAGATTCTGGGTTTAGGTTCAGGTTTTATCATGTTTCAGTGAATCAGTATAAATCAATAATTAATCTGTTAATATTCTGCTGAAACATTATGACCTGGTGGGGCCTCCTTCACCTGCAGCAGCTTCAGAATATTACTAAAGAATGAGTTTCAACAAGCTGCGCCCTGATTGGTTGAATGTTTTCCTCCTGTTAATCCTAAACTAACCGTCCTGAGAAAAGACCCAGAGTGAGAAAATCTGCTGTTGGAGTCCAGCTGTGGAGCTTTAGTCGTCCTTCTCCCATCAATGAGCCGATGGTGCTGGATCCTCCGGATGGTTTCATGGTGGGAGTGGAGCTGCAGCTCCTGCAGAACGCTGCATTCTGCCACCCACCTCCACATTATGTAAGAGACCTGCCATTGTGTGTGTGCTGCTGTGTGGGTGGTGAGTGGGATGAGGTCAGAAAGGTGCTACACTCATCCCTCCATCCTGCTGGGTTCCTCCGATCAATAATCTGGATCTGATTCATCGTTCAGTGACTGAAGTCATGATCATTATTCTATAAATGTGTCAATAAACACGGTTTCATATGATGAATTATGACAAATACAGAAATAAAACCATTTAATTAGAACATTAATTCAGATTTATATGAAGAAAAATATGTAAATTTATTAGTTAATGAGGACAAATAAAGTGAAAAGTTTAAACAAATAGAAACATTCTATTTATATTAATCTATTTACAACTAATAATATTAATAATGATATTAACAATTTAATTATAGTAAAATAATATTCAGATTGAACAAATACTGAAAACGTCTACTCAGATGTATATAAAGGATATAAAGTCATATAAAATTATATAAACGCATATAAATGGATACAAATATTTTTAAACAGATATAAATGGCTATAAAGTGGATATAAATGGGTATAAACTGATGAATGGATACAAATGAATATGAATGGATATGAAACGGATATAAATGGATATAAAAGTAATATAAATGAATATAAATGGATATAAACGGATATAAACGGATATAAATGGATATAAACTGATATAAACAGATATAAATGGATATAAATGGATATAAATGGATATAAAAGTAATATAAATGGATATAAAAGTAATATAAATGGATATAAACGGATATAAATGGATATAAAAGTAATATAAATGGATATAAACGGATATAAATGGATATAAATGGATATAAATGGATATAAAAGTAATATAAATGAATATAAATGGATATAAATGGATATAAATGGATATTAATGGATATAAACGGATATAAACGGATATAAACTGATATAAACAGATATAAATGGATATAAATGGATATAAATGGATATAAAAGTAATATAAACTGATATAAACAGATATAAACGGATATAAACGGATATAAATGGATATAAACGGATATAAACAGATATAAAAGTAATATAAATGGATATAAATGGGTATAAACTGATATGAAATGATAAAAAAGTAATATAAACGGATATAAACTGATATAAACAGATATAAACGGATATAAATGGATTTAAACGGCTCAGATGAGCTCATAAACGCATGTTTCACAGCTTCAGAGTGATGAAGACGAGCATGAAGAGGAGGATGAAGGCCATACTCACTTCCCCAGCTCCTCGAACATCTGATACTCTTCAGTGAATCGGGTGCAGATGACCGTTGCCATGGCGAGGCGGCTCTGGGTCAGGGGGCTCCCTGTTGTCTTCCTCGGAGGATGATGATGGTGAAGAACAAGATGGGGATGAAGGCCGGGAGTTAGACCCCTCTGTTTGTCAGAGGAAGAAGGAGAGGAGCAGAGATGAAGAGTTCTGGATGGAGGAGAGGAGGAGGAGAGCAGTGAAGAAGAGGAGCAGCGTCTCTCTGCCTGAGCTGATCTGTGGCTCAGAGGAACAGGCAGCAGCTCTTTGAGAGGCTCAGCCTGCACGCCCACTCCTCTGTCAGCCAATCACAGCGCAGGACTCACACACAGCATCTCCATGGTAACTGAGTCCCGTCTGAGCCCCAGCTGAAGGAAGAGGAAGGACTGAGACAGATACCTCTGGGGCCCCAGGGTCAGGGCCCCAGAGAGTTAGGGCCCCAGAGAGTCAGGGCCCCAAAGAGTCAGGGCCCCAAAGAGTCAGGGCCCCAAAGAGTCAGGGCCCCAGAGAGTTAGGGCCCAGGGTCAGGGCCCCAGAGAGTCAGGCCCCAAGAGTCAGGGCCCCAAAGAGTCAGGGCCCAAAGAGTCAGGGCCCCAAAGAGTCAGGGCCCAAAGAGTCAGGGCCCAAAGAGTCAGGGCCCCAAAGAGTCAGGGCCCCAAAGAGTCAGGGCCCCAAAGAGTCAGGGCCCAAAGAGTCAGGGCCCAAAGAGTCAGGGCCCAAAGAGTCAGGGCCCCAAAGAGTCAGGGCCCAAAGAGTCAGGGTCCCAAGGAGTTAGGGCCCCAGAGAGTCAGGGCCCAAAAGAGTCAGGACCCAAAGAGTCAGGCCCCAAGAGTCAGGACCCCAGAGTCAGGCCCCAAGAGTCAGGGCCCCAAAGAGTCAGGGCCCAAAGAGTCAGGGCCCCAAAGAGTCAGGGCCCAAAGAGTCAGGGTCCCAAGGAGTTAGGGCCCCAGAGAGTCAGGGCCCCAAAGAGTCAGGGCCCCAAAGAGTCAGGCCCCAAGAGTCAGGACCCCAGAGTCAGGCCCCAAGAGTCAGGGCCCCAAAGAGTCAGGGCCCAAAGAGTCAGGGCCCAAAGAGTCAGGGCCCAAAGAGTCAGGGCCCCAAAGAGTCAGGGCCCAAAGAGTCAGGGTCCCAAGGAGTTAGGGCCCCAGAGAGTCAGGGCCCAAAAGAGTCAGGACCCAAAGAGTCAGGGCCCCAAGAGTCAGGGACCCAAAGAGTCAGGCCCCAAGAGTCAGGGCCCAAAGAGTCAAGGCCCAAAGAGTCAGGGCCCAAAGAGTCAGGGCCCAAAGAGTAAGGGTCCCAAGGAGTTAGGGCCCCAGAGAGTTAGGGCCCGAAAGAGTCAGGGCCCAAAGAGTCAGGGCCCCAGAGTCAGGCCCCAGAGTCAGGGTCCAAAGAGTCAGGGCCCCAGAGAGTTAGGGCCCGAAAGAGTCAGGGCCCAAAGAGTCAGGGCCCAAAGAGTCAGGGCCCAAAGAGTCAGGGCCCCAAAGAGTCAGGCCCCCAGAGTCAGGGCCCAAAGAGTCAGGGCCCCAGAGAGTTAGGGCCCCAAAGAGTCAGGGCCCCAAGAGTCAGGGACCCAAAGAGTCAGGCCCCAAGAGTCAGGGCCCAAAGAGTCAGGGCCCAAAAGAGTCAGGGCCCCAAAGAGTCAGGGCCCAAAAGAGTCAGGGACCAAAGAGTCAGGGCCCCAAAGAGTAAGGCCCCAAGAGTCAGGGCCCAAAAGAGTCAGGGCCCCAAAGAGTCAGGGCCCCAAAGAGTCAGGGCCCAAGGAGTCAGGGCCCAAAAGAGTCAGGGCCCCAAAGAGTCAGGGCCCAAAGAGTCAGGGCCCCAAAGAGTCAGGGCCCCAAAGAGTCAGGGCCCCAAAGAGTCAGGGCCCAAAGAGTAAGGGTCCCAAGGAGTCAGGGCCCAAAAGAGTCAGGGTCCCAAGGAGTCAGGGCCCAAAAGAGTCAGGGCCCCAAAGAGTCAGGGCCCAAAAGAGTCAGGGCCCCAAAGAGTCAGGGCCCAAAAGAGTCAGGGACCAAAGAGTCAGGGCCCCAAAGAGTCAGGCCCCAAGAGTCAGGGCCCCAGAGTCAGGCCCCAGAGTCAGGGTCCAAAGAGTCAGGGCCCCAGAGAGTTAGGGCCCGAAAGAGTCAGGACCCAAAGAGTCAGGGCCCAAAGAGTCAGGGCCCAAAGAGTCAGGGCCCCAAAGAGTCAGGCCCCCAGAGTCAGGGCCCAAAGAGTCAGGGCCCCAGAGAGTTAGGGCCCCAAAGAGTCAGGGCCCCAAGAGTCAGGGACCCAAAGAGTCAGGCCCCAAGAGTCAGGGCCCAAAGAGTCAGGGCCCAAAAGAGTCAGGGCCCCAAAGAGTCAGGGCCCAAAAGAGTCAGGGACCAAAGAGTCAGGGCCCCAAAGAGTAAGGCCCCAAGAGTCAGGGCCCAAAAGAGTCAGGGCCCCAAAGAGTCAGGGCCCAAGGAGTCAGGGCCCAAAAGAGTCAGGGCCCCAAAGAGTCAGGGCCCAAAGAGTCAGGGCCCCAAAGAGTCAGGGCCCCAAAGAGTCAGGGCCCCAAAGAGTCAGGGCCCAAAGAGTAAGGGTCCCAAGGAGTCAGGGCCCAAAAGAGTCAGGGTCCCAAGGAGTCAGGGCCCAAAAGAGTCAGGGCCCCAAAGAGTCAGGGCCCAAAAGAGTCAGGGCCCAAAAGAGTCAGGGACCAAAGAGTCAGGGCCCCAAAGAGTCAGGCCCCCAGAGTCAGGGCCCCAAAGAGTCAGGCCCCAAGAGTCAGGGCCCAAAGAGTCAGGGCCCAAAAGAGTCAGGGCCCAAAAGAGTCAGGACCCAAAGAGTCAGGGCCAAAAGAGTCAGGGCCCAAAAGAGTCAGGGACCAAAGAGTCAGGGCCCCAAAGAGTCAGGCCCCCAGAGTCAGGGACCAAAGAGTCAGGGCCCCAAAGAGTCAGGACCCAAAGAGTCAGGCCCCCAGAGTCAGGGACCAAAGAGTCAGGGCCCCAAAGAGTCAGGACCCAAAGAGTCAGGACCCCAGAGTCAGGGCCCAAAGAGTCAGGGCCCCAGAGTCAGGGCCCCAAAGAGTGAGGCCCCCAGAGTAAGGGACCAAAGAGTCAGGGCCCCAAAGAGTCAGGGCCCCAAAGAGTCAGGACCCCAGAGTCAGGGCCCCAAAGAGTCAGGCCCCAAAGAGTCAGGACCCCAGAGTCAGGGCCCCAAAGAGTCAGGGCCCAAAGAGTCAGGGCCCCAGAGTCAGGGCCCAAAGAGTCAGGGCCCCAAGGAGTCAGGACCCCAGAGTCAGGGCCCCAAAGAGTCAGGGCCCCAAGGAGTTAGGGACCCCAAGGAGTCAGGCCCCAAAGAGTCTGGGCCCCAAAGAGTCAGGGCCCAAAGAGTCAGGGCCCCAAAGAGTCAGGACCCCAGAGTCAGGGCCCCAAAGAGTCAGGGCCCCAAGGAGTCAGGGACCCCAAGAAGTCAGGACCCCAGAGTCAGGGCCCAAAGAGTCAGGGCCCCAGAGTCAGGGCCCCAACAGAGTCAGGGCCCCAGAGTCAGGGCCCCAAGAGTCAGGGCCCCAGAGTCAGGGCCCCAAGAGTCAGGGCCAAAAGAGTCAGGACCCAAAGAGTCAGGGCCCCAAAGAGTCAGGACCCCAGAGTCAGGGCCCCAAAGAGTCAGGGCCCCAAGGAGTCAGGGACCCCAAGAAGTCAGGACCCCAGAGTCAGGGCCCAAAGAGTCAGGGCCCCAGAGTCAGGGCCCCAACAGAGTCAGGGCCCCAGAGTCAGGGCCCCAAGAGTCAGGGCCCCAGAGTCAGGGCCCCAAGAGTCAGGGCCAAAAGAGTCAGGACCCAAAGAGTCAGGACCCCAGAGTCAGGACCCCAAAGAGTCAGGACCCCAGAGTCAGGCCCCAGAGTCAGGGCCCAAAGAGTCAGGGCCCCAGAGTCAGGGCCCCAAAGAGTCAGGACCCCAAGAATCAGGGCCCAAAGAGTCAGGGCCCAAAGAGTCAGGACCCCAGAGTCAGGGCCCCAAAGAGTCAGACCCCCAGAGTCAGGGACCAAAGAGTCAGGGCCCCAAAGAGTCAGGCCCCAAAGAGTCAGGACCCCAGAGTCAGGGCCCCAAAGAGTCAGGGCCCAAAGAGTCAGGGGCCCAGAGTCAGGGCCCCAAAGAGTCAGGACCCCAGAGTCAGGGCCCAAAGAGTCAGGGCCCCAAGGAGTAAGGACCCCAGAGTCAGGGCCCCAAAGAGTCAGGGCCCCAAGGAGTTAGGGACCCCAAGGAGTCAGGCCCCAAAGAGTCAGGGCCCCAAAGAGTCAGGGTCCAAAGAGTCAGGGCCCCAAAGAGTCAGGGCCCCAGAGTCAGGGCCCCAAAGAGTCAGGGCCCCAAGGAGTCAGGGACCCCAAGAAGTCAGGACCCCAGAGTCAGGGCCCAAAGAGTCAGGGCCCCAGAGTCAGAGCCCCAACAGAGTCAGGGCCCCAGAGTCAGGGCCCCAAGAGTCAGGGCCAAAAGAGTCAGGGACCAAAGAGTCAGGGCCCCAAAGAGTCAGGACCCAAAGAGTCAGGACCCCAGAGTCAGGACCCCAAAGAGTCAGGACCCCAGAGTCAGGCCCCAGAGTCAGGGCCCAAAGAGTCAGGGCCCCAGAGTCAGGGCCCCAAAGAGTCAGGACCCCAAGAATCAGGGCCCAAAGAGTCAGGGCCCAAAGAGTCAGGACCCCAGAGTCAGGGCCCCAAAGAGTCAGGCCCCCAGCGTCAGGGACCAAAGAGTCAGGGCCCCAAAGAGTCAGGGCCCCAAAGAGTCAGGCCCCAAAGAGTCAGGACCCCAGAGTCAGGGCCCCAAAGAGTCAGGGCCCAAAGAGTCAGGGCCCCAGAGTCAGGGCCCCAAAGAGTCAGGACCCCAGAGTCAGGGCCCAAAGAGTCAGGGCCCCAAGGAGTCAGGACCCCAGAGTCAGGGCCCCAAAGAGTCAGGGCCCCAAGGAGTTAGGGACCCCAAGGAGTCAGGCCCCAAAGAGTCTGGGCCCCAAAGAGTCAGGGCCCAAAGAGTCAGGGCCCAAAGAGTCAGGGCCCCAAAGAGTCAGGACCCCAGAGTCAGGGCCCCAAAGAGTCAGGGCCCCAAGGAGTCAGGGACCCCAAGAAGTCAGGACCCTAGAGTCAGGGCCCAAAGAGTCAGGGCCCCAGAGTCAGAGCCCCAACAGAGTCAGGGCCCCAAGAGTCAGGGCCCCAGAGTCAGGGCCCCAAGAGTCAGGGCCCAAAGAGTCAGGGCCCCAGAGTCAGAGCCCCAACAGAGTCAGGGCCCCAAGAGTCAGGGCCCCAGAGTCAGGGCCCCAAGAGTCAGGGCCCAAAGAGTCAGGGCCCAAAAGAGTCAGGGCCCCAAAGAGTCAGGCCTCCAGAGTCATGGCCCAAAGAGTCAGGGCCCAAAGAGTCAGGGCCCCAGAGTCAGGGCCCCAAAGAGTCAGGCCCCCAGAGTCAGGGACCAAAGAGTCAGGGCCCCAAAGAGTCAGGCCTCCAGAGTCAGGGCCCAAAGAGTCAGGGCCCAAAGAGTCAGGGCCCCAAGAATCAGGGCCCAAAGAGTCATGGCCCAAAGAGTCAGGGCCCAAAGAGTCAGGGCCCCAGAGTCAGGGCCCCAAAGAGTCAGGGACCAAAGAGTCAGGGCCCCAAAGAGTCAGGGCCCCAAAGAGTCAGGACCCAAAGAGTCAGGACCCCAGAGTCAGGGCCCAAAGAGTCAGGACCCAAAGAGTCAGGACCCCAGAGTCAGGGCCCAAAGAGTCAGGACCCCAGAGTCAGGCCCCAGAGTCAGGACCCCAAAGAGTCAGGACCCCAGAGTCAGGCCCCAGAGTCAGGGCCCAAAGAGTCAGGGCCCAAAGAGTCAGGGCCCCAAAGAGTCAGGCCCCCAGAGTCAGGGCCCAAAGAGTCAGGACCCAAAGAGTCAGGACCCCAGAGTCAGGGCCCAAAGAGTCAGGACCCCAGAGTCAGGCCCCAGAGTCAGGGCCCAAAGAGTCAGGGCCCAAAGAGTCAGGACCCAAAGAGTCAGGACCCCAGAGTCAGGGCCCAAAGAGTCAGGACCCCAGAGTCAGGGCCCAAAGAGTCAGGACCCAAAGAGTCAGGACCCCAGAGTCAGGGCCCAAAGAGTCAGGACCCCAGAGTCAGGCCCCAGAGTCAGGACCCCAAAGAGTCAGGGCCCAAAGAGTCAGGACCCCAGAGTCAGGGCCCAAAGAGTCAGGACCCAAAGAGTCAGGACCCCAGAGTCAGGGCCCAAAGAGTCAGGACCCCAGAGTCAGGCCCCAGAGTCAGGGCCCAAAGAGTCAGGGCCCAAAGAGTCAGGACCCCAGAGTCAGGGCCCAAAGAGTCAGGACCCCAGAGTCAGGGCCCAAAGAGTCAGGACCCAAAGAGTCAGGACCCCAGAGTCAGGCCCCAGAGTCAGGGCCCAAAGAGTCAGGACCCCAGAGTCAGGGCCCAAAGAGTCAGGGCCCAAAGAGTCAGGACCCCAGAGTCAGGCCCCAGAGTCAGGACCCCAAAGAGTCAGGACCCCAGAGTCAGGCCCCAGAGTCAGGCCCCCAGAGTCAGGGACCAAAGAGTCAGGGCCCCAAAGAGTCAGGACCCAAAGAGTCAGGACCCAAAGAGTCAGGGCCCAAAGAGTCAGGGCCCAAAGAGTCAGGACCCCAGAGTCAGGGCCCCAAAGAGTCAGGCCCCCAGCGTCAGGGACCAAAGAGTCAGGGCCCCAAAGAGTCAGGACCCAAAGAGTCAGGACCCCAGAGTCAGGGCCCAAAGAGTCAGGACCCAAAGAGTCAGGACCCCAGAGTCAGGGCCCAAAGAGTCAGGACCCCAGAGTCAGGCCCCAGAGTCAGGACCCCAAAGAGTCAGGACCCCAGAGTCAGGCCCCAGAGTCAGGGCCCAAAGAGTCAGGGCCCCAAAGAGTCAGGCCCCCAGAGTCAGGGCCCAAAGAGTCAGGACCCAAAGAGTCAGGACCCAAAGAGTCAGGACCCCAGAGTCAGGGCCCAAAGAGTCAGGACCCCAGAGTCAGGCCCCAGAGTCAGGGCCCAAAGAGTCAGGGCCCAAAGAGTCAGGACCCAAAGAGTCAGGACCCCAGAGTCAGGGCCCAAAGAGTCAGGACCCCAGAGTCAGGGCCCAAAGAGTCAGGACCCAAAGAGTCAGGACCCCAGAGTCAGGGCCCAAAGAGTCAGGACCCCAGAGTCAGGCCCCAGAGTCAGGGCCCAAAGAGTCAGGGCCCAAAGAGTCAGGACCCCAGAGTCAGGGCCCAAAGAGTCAGGACCCCAGAGTCAGGGCCCAAAGAGTCAGGACCCAAAGAGTCAGGACCCCAGAGTCAGGCCCCAGAGTCAGGGCCCAAAGAGTCAGGCCCCAGAGTCAGGACCCCAGAGTCAGGCCCCAGAGTCAGGCCCCAGAGTCAGGCCCAAAGAGTCAGGACCCCAAAGAGTCAGGACCCCAGAGTCAGGCCCCAGAGTCAGGACCCCAGAGTCAGGCCCCAGAGTCAGGGCCCAAAGAGTCAGGGCCCCAGAGTCAGGGCCCCAAAGAGTCAGGACCCCAAGAATCAGGGCCCAAAGAGTCAGGGCCCAAAGAGTCAGGACCCCAGAGTCAGGGCCCCAAAGAGTCAGACCCCCAGAGTCAGGGACCAAAGAGTCAGGGCCCCAAAGAGTCAGGCCCCAAAGAGTCAGGACCCCAGAGTCAGGGCCCCAAAGAGTCAGGGCCCAAAGAGTCAGGGGCCCAGAGTCAGGGCCCCAAAGAGTCAGGACCCCAGAGTCAGGGCCCAAAGAGTCAGGGCCCCAAGGAGTAAGGACCCCAGAGTCAGGGCCCCAAAGAGTCAGGGCCCCAAGGAGTTAGGGACCCCAAGGAGTCAGGCCCCAAAGAGTCAGGGCCCCAAAGAGTCAGGGTCCAAAGAGTCAGGGCCCCAAAGAGTCAGGGCCCCAGAGTCAGGGCCCCAAAGAGTCAGGGCCCCAAGGAATCAGGGACCCCAAGAAGTCAGGACCCCAGAGTCAGGGCCCAAAGAGTCAGGGCCCCAGAGTCAGAGCCCCAACAGAGTCAGGGCCCCAGAGTCAGGGCCCCAAGAGTCAGGGCCAAAAGAGTCAGGGACCAAAGAGTCAGGGCCCCAAAGAGTCAGGACCCAAAGAGTCAGGACCCCAGAGTCAGGACCCCAAAGAGTCAGGACCCCAGAGTCAGGCCCCAGAGTCAGGGCCCAAAGAGTCAGGGCCCCAGAGTCAGGGCCCCAAAGAGTCAGGACCCCAAGAATCAGGGCCCAAAGAGTCAGGGCCCAAAGAGTCAGGACCCCAGAGTCAGGGCCCCAAAGAGTCAGGCCCCCAGCGTCAGGGACCAAAGGGTCAGGGCCCCAAAGAGTCAGGGCCCCAAAGAGTCAGGCCCCAAAGAGTCAGGACCCCAGAGTCAGGGCCCCAAAGAGTCAGGGCCCAAAGAGTCAGGGCCCCAGAGTCAGGGCCCCAAAGAGTCAGGACCCCAGAGTCAGGGCCCAAAGAGTCAGGGCCCCAAGGAGTCAGGACCCCAGAGTCAGGGCCCCAAAGAGTCAGGGCCCCAAGGAGTTAGGGACCCCAAGGAGTCAGGCCCCAAAGAGTCTGGGCCCCAAAGAGTCAGGGCCCAAAGAGTCAGGGCCCAAAGAGTCAGGGCCCCAAAGAGTCAGGACCCCAGAGTCAGGGCCCCAAAGAGTCAGGGCCCCAAGGAGTCAGGGACCCCAAGAAGTCAGGACCCTAGAGTCAGGGCCCAAAGAGTCAGGGCCCCAGAGTCAGAGCCCCAACAGAGTCAGGGCCCCAAGAGTCAGGGCCCCAGAGTCAGGGCCCCAAGAGTCAGGGCCCAAAGAGTCAGGGCCCCAGAGTCAGAGCCCCAACAGAGTCAGGGCCCCAAGAGTCAGGGCCCCAGAGTCAGGGCCCCAAGAGTCAGGGCCCAAAGAGTCAGGGCCCAAAAGAGTCAGGGCCCCAAAGAGTCAGGCCTCCAGAGTCATGGCCCAAAGAGTCAGGGCCCAAAGAGTCAGGGCCCCAGAGTCAGGGCCCCAAAGAGTCAGGCCCCCAGAGTCAGGGACCAAAGAGTCAGGGCCCCAAAGAGTCAGGCCTCCAGAGTCAGGGCCCAAAGAGTCAGGGCCCAAAGAGTCAGGGCCCCAAGAATCAGGGCCCAAAGAGTCATGGCCCAAAGAGTCAGGGCCCAAAGAGTCAGGGCCCCAGAGTCAGGGCCCCAAAGAGTCAGGGACCAAAGAGTCAGGGCCCCAAAGAGTCAGGGCCCCAAAGAGTCAGGACCCAAAGAGTCAGGACCCCAGAGTCAGGGCCCAAAGAGTCAGGACCCAAAGAGTCAGGACCCCAGAGTCAGGGCCCAAAGAGTCAGGACCCCAGAGTCAGGCCCCAGAGTCAGGACCCCAAAGAGTCAGGACCCCAGAGTCAGGCCCCAGAGTCAGGGCCCAAAGAGTCAGGGCCCAAAGAGTCAGGGCCCCAAAGAGTCAGGCCCCCAGAGTCAGGGCCCAAAGAGTCAGGACCCAAAGAGTCAGGACCCCAGAGTCAGGGCCCAAAGAGTCAGGACCCCAGAGTCAGGCCCCAGAGTCAGGGCCCAAAGAGTCAGGGCCCAAAGAGTCAGGACCCAAAGAGTCAGGACCCCAGAGTCAGGGCCCAAAGAGTCAGGACCCCAGAGTCAGGGCCCAAAGAGTCAGGACCCAAAGAGTCAGGACCCCAGAGTCAGGGCCCAAAGAGTCAGGACCCCAGAGTCAGGCCCCAGAGTCAGGACCCCAAAGAGTCAGGGCCCAAAGAGTCAGGACCCAAAGAGTCAGGACCCCAGAGTCAGGGCCCAAAGAGTCAGGACCCCAGAGTCAGGCCCCAGAGTCAGGGCCCAAAGAGTCAGGGCCCAAAGAGTCAGGACCCCAGAGTCAGGGCCCAAAGAGTCAGGACCCCAGAGTCAGGGCCCAAAGAGTCAGGACCCAAAGAGTCAGGACCCCAGAGTCAGGCCCCAGAGTCAGGGCCCAAAGAGTCAGGACCCCAGAGTCAGGGCCCAAAGAGTCAGGGCCCAAAGAGTCAGGACCCCAGAGTCAGGCCCCAGAGTCAGGACCCCAAAGAGTCAGGACCCCAGAGTCAGGCCCCAGAGTCAGGACCCCAAAGAGTCAGGACCCCAGAGTCAGGCCCCAGAGTCAGGCCCCCAGAGTCAGGGACCAAAGAGTCAGGGCCCCAAAGAGTCAGGACCCAAAGAGTCAGGACCCAAAGAGTCAGGGCCCAAAGAGTCAGGGCCCAAAGAGTCAGGACCCAAAGAGTCAGGACCCCAGAGTCAGGGCCCAAAGAGTCAGGACCCCAGAGTCAGGCCCCAGAGTCAGGACCCCAAAGAGTCAGGGCCCAAAGAGTCAGGACCCAAAGAGTCAGGACCCCAGAGTCAAGGCCCAAAGAGTCAGGACCCCAGAGTCAGGCCCCAGAGTCAGGGCCCAAAGAGTCAGGGCCCAAAGAGTCAGGACCCCAGAGTCAGGGCCCAAAGAGTCAGGACCCCAGAGTCAGGGCCCAAAGAGTCAGGACCCAAAGAGTCAGGACCCCAGAGTCAGGCCCCAGAGTCAGGGCCCAAAGAGTCAGGACCCCAGAGTCAGGGCCCAAAGAGTCAGGGCCCAAAGAGTCAGGACCCCAGAGTCAGGCCCCAGAGTCAGGACCCCAAAGAGTCAGGACCCCAGAGTCAGGCCCCAGAGTCAGGACCCCAAAGAGTCAGGACCCCAGAGTCAGGCCCCAGAGTCAGGCCCCCAGAGTCAGGGACCAAAGAGTCAGGGCCCCAAAGAGTCAGGACCCAAAGAGTCAGGACCCAAAGAGTTAGGGCCCAAAGAGTCAGGGCCCAAAGAGTCAGGGCCCCAGAGTCAGGGCCCCAAAGAGTCAGGCCCCCAGAGTCAGGGCCCCAGAGTCAGGGCCCCAAAGAGTCAGGACCCCAGAGTCAGGGCCCAAAGAGTCAGGGCCCCAAGGAGTCAGGACCCCAGAGTCAGGGCCCCAAAGAGTCAGGGCCCCAAGGAGTTAGGGACCCCAAGGAGTCAGGCCCCAAAGAGTCTGGGCCCCAAAGAGTCAGGGCCCAAAGAGTCAGGGCCCAAAGAGTCAGGGCCCCAAAGAGTCAGGACCCCAGAGTCAGGGCCCCAAAGAGTCAGGGCCCCAAGGAGTCAGGGACCCCAAGAAGTCAGGACCCTAGAGTCAGGGCCCAAAGAGTCAGGGCCCCAGAGTCAGAGCCCCAACAGAGTCAGGGCCCCAAGAGTCAGGGCCCCAGAGTCAGGGCCCCAAGAGTCAGGGCCCAAAGAGTCAGGGCCCCAGAGTCAGAGCCCCAACAGAGTCAGGGCCCCAAGAGTCAGGGCCCCAGAGTCAGGGCCCCAAGAGTCAGGGCCCAAAGAGTCAGGGCCCAAAAGAGTCATGGCCCAAAGAGTCAGGGCCCAAAGAGTCAGGGCCCCAGAGTCAGGGCCCCAAAGAGTCAGGCCCCCAGAGTCAGGGACCCCAGAGTCAGGGCCCAAAGAGTCAGGACCCCAGAGTCAGGCCCCAGAGTCAGGGCCCAAAGAGTCAGGGCCCAAAGAGTCAGGACCCCAGAGTCAGGGCCCAAAGAGTCAGGACCCCAGAGTCAGGGCCCAAAGAGTCAGGACCCAAAGAGTCAGGACCCCAGAGTCAGGCCCCAGAGTCAGGGCCCAAAGAGTCAGGACCCCAGAGTCAGGGCCCAAAGAGTCAGGGCCCAAAGAGTCAGGACCCCAGAGTCAGGCCCCAGAGTCAGGACCCCAAAGAGTCAGGACCCCAGAGTCAGGCCCCAGAGTCAGGCCCCCAGAGTCAGGGACCAAAGAGTCAGGGCCCCAAAGAGTCAGGACCCAAAGAGTCAGGACCCAAAGAGTCAGGGCCCAAAGAGTCAGGGCCCAAAGAGTCAGGACCCCAGAGTCAGGGCCCCAAAGAGTCAGGCCCCCAGCGTCAGGGACCAAAGAGTCAGGGCCCCAAAGAGTCAGGACCCAAAGAGTCAGGACCCCAGAGTCAGGGCCCAAAGAGTCAGGACCCAAAGAGTCAGGACCCCAGAGTCAGGGCCCAAAGAGTCAGGACCCCAGAGTCAGGCCCCAGAGTCAGGACCCCAAAGAGTCAGGACCCCAGAGTCAGGCCCCAGAGTCAGGGCCCAAAGAGTCAGGGCCCCAAAGAGTCAGGCCCCCAGAGTCAGGGCCCAAAGAGTCAGGACCCAAAGAGTCAGGACCCCAGAGTCAGGGCCCAAAGAGTCAGGACCCCAGAGTCAGGCCCCAGAGTCAGGGCCCAAAGAGTCAGGGCCCAAAGAGTCAGGACCCAAAGAGTCAGGACCCCAGAGTCAGGGCCCAAAGAGTCAGGACCCCAGAGTCAGGGCCCAAAGAGTCAGGACCCAAAGAGTCAGGACCCCAGAGTCAGGGCCCAAAGAGTCAGGACCCCAGAGTCAGGCCCCAGAGTCAGGGCCCAAAGAGTCAGGGCCCAAAGAGTCAGGACCCCAGAGTCAGGGCCCAAAGAGTCAGGACCCCAGAGTCAGGGCCCAAAGAGTCAGGACCCAAAGAGTCAGGACCCCAGAGTCAGGCCCCAGAGTCAGGGCCCAAAGAGTCAGGCCCCAGAGTCAGGACCCCAGAGTCAGGCCCCAGAGTCAGGCCCCAGAGTCAGGCCCAAAGAGTCAGGACCCCAAAGAGTCAGGACCCCAGAGTCAGGCCCCAGAGTCAGGCCCCAGAGTCAGGGACCAAAGAGTCAGGGCCCCAAAGAGTCAGGCCCCCAGCGTCAGGGACCAAAGAGTCAGGGCCCCAAAGAGTCAGGGCCCCAAAGAGTCAGGCCCCAAAGAGTCAGGACCCCAGAGTCAGGGCCCCAAAGAGTCAGGGCCCAAAGAGTCAGGGCCCCAGAGTCAGGGCCCCAAAGAGTCAGGACCCCAGAGTCAGGGCCCAAAGAGTCAGGGCCCCAAGGAGTCAGGACCCCAGAGTCAGGGCCCCAAAGAGTCAGGGCCCCAAGGAGTTAGGGACCCCAAGGAGTCAGGCCCCAAAGAGTCTGGGCCCCAAAGAGTCAGGGCCCAAAGAGTCAGGGCCCAAAGAGTCAGGGCCCCAAAGAGTCAGGACCCCAGAGTCAGGGCCCCAAAGAGTCAGGGCCCCAAGGAGTCAGGGACCCCAAGAAGTCAGGACCCTAGAGTCAGGGCCCAAAGAGTCAGGGCCCCAGAGTCAGAGCCCCAACAGAGTCAGGGCCCCAAGAGTCAGGGCCCCAGAGTCAGGGCCCCAAGAGTCAGGGCCCAAAGAGTCAGGGCCCCAGAGTCAGAGCCCCAACAGAGTCAGGGCCCCAAGAGTCAGGGCCCCAGAGTCAGGGCCCCAAGAGTCAGGGCCCAAAGAGTCAGGGCCCAAAAGAGTCAGGGCCCCAAAGAGTCAGGCCTCCAGAGTCATGGCCCAAAGAGTCAGGGCCCAAAGAGTCAGGGCCCCAGAGTCAGGGCCCCAAAGAGTCAGGCCCCCAGAGTCAGGGACCAAAGAGTCAGGGCCCCAAAGAGTCAGGCCTCCAGAGTCAGGGCCCAAAGAGTCAGGGCCCAAAGAGTCAGGGCCCCAAGAATCAGGGCCCAAAGAGTCATGGCCCAAAGAGTCAGGGCCCAAAGAGTCAGGGCCCCAGAGTCAGGGCCCCAAAGAGTCAGGGACAAAAGAGTCAGGGCCCCAAAGAGTCAGGGCCCCAAAGAGTCAGGACCCAAAGAGTCAGGACCCCAGAGTCAGGGCCCAAAGAGTCAGGACCCAAAGAGTCAGGACCCCAGAGTCAGGGCCCAAAGAGTCAGGACCCCAGAGTCAGGCCCCAGAGTCAGGACCCCAAAGAGTCAGGACCCCAGAGTCAGGCCCCAGAGTCAGGGCCCAAAGAGTCAGGGCCCAAAGAGTCAGGGCCCCAAAGAGTCAGGCCCCCAGAGTCAGGGCCCAAAGAGTCAGGACCCAAAGAGTCAGGACCCCAGAGTCAGGGCCCAAAGAGTCAGGACCCCAGAGTCAGGCCCCAGAGTCAGGGCCCAAAGAGTCAGGGCCCAAAGAGTCAGGACCCAAAGAGTCAGGACCCCAGAGTCAGGGCCCAAAGAGTCAGGACCCCAGAGTCAGGGCCCAAAGAGTCAGGACCCAAAGAGTCAGGACCCCAGAGTCAGGGCCCAAAGAGTCAGGACCCCAGAGTCAGGCCCCAGAGTCAGGACCCCAAAGAGTCAGGGCCCAAAGAGTCAGGACCCAAAGAGTCAGGACCCCAGAGTCAGGGCCCAAAGAGTCAGGACCCCAGAGTCAGGCCCCAGAGTCAGGGCCCAAAGAGTCAGGGCCCAAAGAGTCAGGACCCCAGAGTCAGGGCCCAAAGAGTCAGGACCCCAGAGTCAGGGCCCAAAGAGTCAGGACCCAAAGAGTCAGGACCCCAGAGTCAGGCCCCAGAGTCAGGGCCCAAAGAGTCAGGACCCCAGAGTCAGGGCCCAAAGAGTCAGGGCCCAAAGAGTCAGGACCCCAGAGTCAGGCCCCAGAGTCAGGACCCCAAAGAGTCAGGACCCCAGAGTCAGGCCCCAGAGTCAGGACCCCAAAGAGTCAGGACCCCAGAGTCAGGCCCCAGAGTCAGGCCCCCAGAGTCAGGGACCAAAGAGTCAGGGCCCCAAAGAGTCAGGACCCAAAGAGTCAGGACCCAAAGAGTCAGGGCCCAAAGAGTCAGGGCCCAAAGAGTCAGGGCCCCAGAGTCAGGGCCCCAAAGAGTCAGGCCCCCAGAGTCAGGGCCCCAGAGTCAGGGCCCCAAAGAGTCAGGACCCCAGAGTCAGGGCCCAAAGAGTCAGGGCCCCAAGGAGTCAGGACCCCAGAGTCAGGGCCCCAAAGAGTCAGGGCCCCAAGGAGTTAGGGACCCCAAGGAGTCAGGCCCCAAAGAGTCTGGGCCCCAAAGAGTCAGGGCCCAAAGAGTCAGGGCCCAAAGAGTCAGGGCCCCAAAGAGTCAGGACCCCAGAGTCAGGGCCCCAAAGAGTCAGGGCCCCAAGGAGTCAGGGACCCCAAGAAGTCAGGACCCTAGAGTCAGGGCCCAAAGAGTCAGGGCCCCAGAGTCAGAGCCCCAACAGAGTCAGGGCCCCAAGAGTCAGGGCCCCAGAGTCAGGGCCCCAAGAGTCAGGGCCCAAAGAGTCAGGGCCCCAGAGTCAGAGCCCCAACAGAGTCAGGGCCCCAAGAGTCAGGGCCCCAGAGTCAGGGCCCCAAGAGTCAGGGCCCAAAGAGTCAGGGCCCAAAAGAGTCATGGCCCAAAGAGTCAGGGCCCAAAGAGTCAGGGCCCCAGAGTCAGGGCCCCAAAGAGTCAGGCCCCCAGAGTCAGGGACCAAAGAGTCAGGGCCCCAAAGAGTCAGGCCTCCAGAGTCAGGGCCCAAAGAGTCAGGGCCCAAAGAGTCAGGGCCCCAAGAATCAGGGCCCAAAGAGTCATGGCCCAAAGAGTCAGGGCCCAAAGAGTCAGGGCCCCAGAGTCAGGGCCCCAAAGAGTCAGGGACCAAAGAGTCAGGGCCCCAAAGAGTCAGGACCCAAAGAGTCAGGACCCCAGAGTCAGGGCCCAAAGAGTCAGGACCCAAAGAGTCAGGACCCCAGAGTCAGGGCCCAAAGAGTCAGGACCCCAGAGTCAGGCCCCAGAGTCAGGACCCCAAAGAGTCAGGACCCCAGAGTCAGGCCCCAGAGTCAGGGCCCAAAGAGTCAGGGCCCAAAGAGTCAGGGCCCCAAAGAGTCAGGCCCCCAGAGTCAGGGCCCAAAGAGTCAGGACCCAAAGAGTCAGGACCCCAGAGTCAGGGCCCAAAGAGTCAGGACCCCAGAGTCAGGCCCCAGAGTCAGGGCCCAAAGAGTCAGGGCCCAAAGAGTCAGGACCCAAAGAGTCAGGACCCCAGAGTCAGGGCCCAAAGAGTCAGGACCCCAGAGTCAGGGCCCAAAGAGTCAGGACCCAAAGAGTCAGGACCCCAGAGTCAGGGCCCAAAGAGTCAGGACCCCAGAGTCAGGCCCCAGAGTCAGGACCCCAAAGAGTCAGGGCCCAAAGAGTCAGGACCCAAAGAGTCAGGACCCCAGAGTCAGGGCCCAAAGAGTCAGGACCCCAGAGTCAGGCCCCAGAGTCAGGGCCCAAAGAGTCAGGGCCCAAAGAGTCAGGACCCCAGAGTCAGGGCCCAAAGAGTCAGGACCCCAGAGTCAGGGCCCAAAGAGTCAGGACCCAAAGAGTCAGGACCCCAGAGTCAGGCCCCAGAGTCAGGGCCCAAAGAGTCAGGACCCCAGAGTCAGGGCCCAAAGAGTCAGGGCCCAAAGAGTCAGGACCCCAGAGTCAGGCCCCAGAGTCAGGACCCCAAAGAGTCAGGACCCCAGAGTCAGGCCCCCAGAGTCAGGGACCAAAGAGTCAGGGCCCCAAAGAGTCAGGACCCAAAGAGTCAGGACCCAAAGAGTCAGGGCCCAAAGAGTCAGGGCCCAAAGAGTCAGGACCCCAGAGTCAGGGCCCCAAAGAGTCAGGCCCCCAGCGTCAGGGACCAAAGAGTCAGGGCCCCAAAGAGTCAGGACCCAAAGAGTCAGGACCCCAGAGTCAGGGCCCAAAGAGTCAGGACCCAAAGAGTCAGGACCCCAGAGTCAGGGCCCAAAGAGTCAGGACCCCAGAGTCAGGCCCCAGAGTCAGGACCCCAAAGAGTCAGGACCCCAGAGTCAGGCCCCAGAGTCAGGGCCCAAAGAGTCAGGGCCCCAAAGAGTCAGGCCCCCAGAGTCAGGGCCCAAAGAGTCAGGACCCAAAGAGTCAGGACCCCAGAGTCAGGGCCCAAAGAGTCAGGACCCCAGAGTCAGGCCCCAGAGTCAGGGCCCAAAGAGTCAGGGCCCAAAGAGTCAGGACCCAAAGAGTCAGGACCCCAGAGTCAGGGCCCAAAGAGTCAGGACCCCAGAGTCAGGGCCCAAAGAGTCAGGACCCAAAGAGTCAGGACCCCAGAGTCAGGGCCCAAAGAGTCAGGACCCCAGAGTCAGGCCCCAGAGTCAGGGCCCAAAGAGTCAGGGCCCAAAGAGTCAGGACCCAAAGAGTCAGGACCCCAGAGTCAGGCCCCAGAGTCAGGACCCCAGAGTCAGGCCCCAGAGTCAGGCCCCAGAGTCAGGCCCAAAGAGTCAGGACCCCAAAGAGTCAGGACCCCAGAGTCAGGCCCCAGAGTCAGGCCCCAGAGTCAGGGCCCCAAAGAGTCAGGACCCAAAGAGTCAGGACCCAAAGAGTCAGGGCCCAAAGAGCAGCAGAGGCAGCAGGGGGCAGCGGTGCATGGACTGCCAAAGGAAAGAGGAACTCCTCAATCCTAAAGTAGAATTATTCACTGAATTTTGGACCGATTTCCAAACGTGTTGATTTGTTAAAAACGGTGCCATGATACGGCTGCTTTAAAGATGCTGGTTTTCTTCCAGTGGACTTGCCTCAGAATTTCCCTGAAGTTTCCCTTTCTGCACATGAGAGCATCAAGGCCCGGTCACATTAAAACCTCTCTGACACTGAAATACATTCACACAGACTGAGGTGTGTCAGGTCGGCTCGGCTCGGCTCGGCTCGGCTCATATCCAGGGTGCAAACAGTGGGCCTGAGGGCTGAAATAAGACCAGCTGCACCTGTGAGTTTTAAACATCACCACATCTTTCCACCGGGACCTCAGTCATTCTGAGCCTGCATCTCCCTGTGCTGAGGCCAGACTTACTGAAGCTCTGGCTGGAGGAAAAGCCTGATCCAGGATCTGAGGGACAAAAAGCTCAGGCTTGAATGCTGCTCGGGTCAAATGGAAACACTAATCTGGATATTTTATATAAGCTCTTTAAATAAAGGTTTTCTGGTTCTTTTTGTTCCGTCTGTCGGAGAAACAAAGCTGGACCACAGAGATGTCTGAGGACTTTTATCGTGTGGAAGCACTGTGGGAGCAGTGGTGCTGGTCCAAGATGGCCGCCCTGTAGGCCACGCCCCTCCAGTGAGCGGATGATCGTAATATCCCAGAATGCACTGCAGCCGAAGGAAACACACGCTCTGTCTTTTAGACAGTTTTTATGTGTGAATCTGAACCACGTTTATAATAATGTTGCAGTTTAACCTTTGAATACGAGGTCGATTAAAGGATTAAATTTAGCTGTGATGTTTTCAGAGAGACGGACTTCCTGCTCGTGGTGAAGCTGGACGGCATCACAGCGAACAGGTGGACCTTCTGACGGGTCAGAGTCACATATATGAGGGAGCGCGGTGGAAATGTTTGGATTGAAGCTGGAAGCAGAAAGTAACAAGAAGATCATCCTGATTCCAGGAAAACAGTGTGAGGTGGACCTTAAAGCTGACATATTCTGCCTTTTAATCATCTTCTGAGGTCTTACTGAGATGGAGAACATAACGTCTGGCTGTGTTTTGGGGAGTTTTACACGTGATGGTGACTTCAGACACCCTAATATATGCTCCCAGGAACAGGAAGAAGGGTTTTTACACAATCTGTCGGCTTTAAAATCAGGTGTGAAGCTGCTTCCAGATCCTCATAGTGCAGACATATGCTGCTGGCTGTTTGAAACCGGCCTCCGCTGCCCCCTGCTGGTCACATGTCAACACTGCAGTAACACAGTTAGTATAATTCAAATATAACTGAGTATTATTCTCTCTTCATTGCTTCAACATCAGTGATTACAGAACACCAACATGTCCATCCTTTACTCAGAACAACACAACTTCAGGTTCTGAGCACCAAACGAGGATTTTTCAGCCAGCATGAAACAGTTCTATTGCTGCTCTGATGAATGCCCTGAAAGGCTGGCTGCAGCCTCATTGTTACTGATCTCAGCAGCGACCTGGGCTCTAAACGGGTCCTGCTGGGTTCTGATGTGGTTCTACAGATTCTGAACTCATCCCTAAACGCAGTGTTGGAATAAATGTGAATAAAGAAACTTATTCAGGATCCAAAACCAGGGCTTTCAGTCTTTAATGATCCCTGATGAATCAAAGACAGCGAAACAGATAAAGGAGAAAACAGATTTATTTCCCATAATTTCCCCACAGTTGGTTAAAACCAGTCCAGGATCCAATCCCAGTCAGGACCAGAACTCACCAGAACATTTACTGCTACAGACAGACATCTGAAACCAGGTTTCAGGTGCGTAGTTTAACGGTTTAACGGGTCAGCCGTAGTCCAAAGAGTTCAGATTTACAGTCCCAAACTCCAGAGTCCAGATGTCAAAGTGCAGTTTCTGGAGTTCTGAGCCTGGAATCTTTTGTTCAAAATCAAAGACTTAAGTCCAACGAACGCAGGGTCAAAGGTTAGCTTCTTTAGAGTCCCGCTTCCTCTGTTCTAATCCAATAAGATCTTTGGAGTCCAAAGGGTCTAAAGTCTTTGACATCTGGAGTCTGAAGTTCAAAGGTTCAGAACCAAAGAGTAATCTCTGGAGACTGCCGTAAGTTAAACCTACAGAGCGCATAAAACCCAAAGAGTCCCGGGTAGGTCTGGACTTCAGAGTTCAAACAACCAAGTGAACAGAACACAGGGGTATCAGTTGGACCTTCCCTGTTGAAGTGTCCTTGAGCAAACTGTTGACCCCCCCATCTGTAACAGTTAAACCTTCGGCACTGGTTTTATGTCAAGAGATTGTCAACAGAGGAAAGAACCTGAGGAAAGTCAGGGCTGGGAAGCTGGGTCGAGCGCTGGTTCCACAGGCTCCTGGACTGGTTCTGCTGGGTCCTGGACTGGTTCTGCTGGGTCCTGGACTGGTTCTGCTGGGTCCTGGACTGGTTCCACAGGCTCCTGGACTGGTTCTGATGGGTCCTGGACTGGTTCTGCAGAATCTTGGACTGGTTCTGATGAGTCCTGGACTGGTTCTGATGAGTCCTGGACTGGATCTGCAGAATCTTGGACTGGTTCTGATGAGTCCTGGACTGGTTCTGCAGAGTCCTGGACTGGTTCCACAGGCTCCTGGACTGGTTCTGCTGGGTCCTGGACTGGTTCCACAGGCTCCTGGACTGGTTCTGCTGGGTCCTGGACTGGTTCCACAGGCTCCTGGACTGGTTCTGATGGGTCCTGGACTGGTTCTGCAGAATCTTGGACTGGTTCTGATGAGTCCTGGACTGGTTCTGATGAGTCTTGGACTGGATCTGCAGAATCTTGGACTGGCCCTTTAAGGTTCTGAAGAGGTTCAAGGAGCTCTAGACTCAGACTTCGGGTCTCAGCAATGAGTCTCTTAACACCAACCATCCACTGGCTGACCTCGGTCACATGATCGACCATCAGAGAGCGATGGATCTCATCAGCTGAATCCCAGCGACCGGACAGCAGCTCTGGGAGAAAGACAGGTGTGGAGGGAGACAGGTAATCAGACAGGTGTGGAGGGAGACGGGTAATCAGACAGGTGTGGAGGGAGACAGGTAATCAGACAGGTGTGGAGGGAGACAGGTGTGGAGGGAGACGGGTGTTCAGACAGGTGTGGAGGGAGACAGGTGTGGAGGGAGACAGGTGTGGAGGGAGACGGGTGTTCAGACAGGTGTGGAGGGAGACAGGTGTGGAGGGAGACGGGTGTTCAGACAGGTGTGGAGGGAGACGGGTGTTCAGACAGGTGTGGAGGGAGACGGGTGTTCAGACAGGTGTGGAGGGAGACGGGTGTTCAGACAGGTGTGGAGGGAGACGGGTGTTCAGACAGGTGTGGAGGGAGACGGGTGTTCAGACAGGTGTGGAGGGAGACGGGTGTTCAGACAGGTGTGGAGGGAGACGGGTGTTCAGACAGGTGTGGAGGGAGACGGGTGTTCAGACAGGTGTGGAGGGAGACGGGTGTTCAGACAGGTGTGGAGGGAGACGGGTGTTCAGACAGGTGTGGAGGGAGACGGGTGTTCAGACAGGTGTGGAGGGAGACGGGTGTTCAGACAGGTGTGGAGGGAGACGGGTGTTCAGACAGGTGTGGAGGGAGACGGGTGTTCAGACAGGTGTGGAGGGAGACAGGTGTTCAGACAGGTGTGGAGGGAGACGGGTGTTCAGACAGGTGTGGAGGGAGACAGGTGTGGAGGGAGACAGGTGTGGAGGGAGACAGGTGTGGAGGGAGACGGGTGTTCAGACAGGTGTGGAGGGAGACAGGTGTGGAGGGAGACGGGTGTGGAGGGAGACGGGTGTGGAGGGAGACAGGTGTTCAGACAGGTGTGGAGGGAGACGGGTGTTCAGACAGGTGTGGAGAGAGACAGGTGTGGAGGGAGACAGGTGTGGAGGGAGACGGGTGTTCAGACAGGTGTGGAGGGAGACGGGTGTTCAGACAGGTGTGGAGGGAGACGGGTGTTCAGACAGGTGTGGAGGGAGACGGGTGTTCAGACAGGTGTGGAGGGAGACGGGTGTTCAGACAGGTGTGGAGGGAGACGGGTGTGGAGGGAGACGGGTGTGGAGGGAGACGGGTGTGGAGGGAGACAGGTGTTCAGACAGGTGTGGAGGGAGACGGGTGTTCAGACAGGTGTGGAGAGAGACAGGTGTGGAGGGAGACAGGTAATCAGACAGGTGTGGAGGGAGACGGGTGTTCAGACAGGTGTGGAGAGAGACAGGTGTGGAGGGAGACAGGTGTGGAGGGAGACAGGTGTGGAGGGAGACGGGTGTTCAGACAGGTGTGGAGAGAGACAGGTGTGGAGGGAGACAGGTGTGGAGGGAGACAGGTGTTCAGACAGGTGTGGAGGGAGACGGGTGTGGAGGGAGACGGGTGTTCAGACAGGTGTGGAGGGAGACAGGTGTTCAGACAGGTGTGGAGGGAGACAGGTGTGGAGAGAGACAGGTGTGGAGGGAGACAGGTAATCAGACAGGTGTGGAGGGAGACGGGTGTTCAGACAGGTGTGGAGGGAGACAGGTGTGGAGGGAGACGGGTGTGGAGGGAGACGGGTGTGGAGGGAGACGGGTGTTCAGACAGGTGTGGAGGGAGACGGGTGTTCAGACAGGTGTGGAGGGAGACGGGTGTGGAGGGAGACGGGTGTGGAGGGAGACGGGTGTGGAGGGAGACGGGTGTTCAGACAGGTGTGGAGGGAGACGGGTGTTCAGACAGGTGTGGAGGGAGACGGGTGTTCAGACAGGTGTGGAGGGAGACGGGTGTTCAGACAGGTGTGGAGGGAGACGGGTGTGGAGGGAGACAGGTGTGGAGGGAGACGGGTGTTCAGACAGGTGTGGAGGGAGACAGGTGTTCAGACAGGTGTGGAGGGAGACGGGTGTGGAGGGAGACGGGTGTTCAGACAGGTGTGGAGGGAGACAGGTGTTCAGACAGGTGTGGAGGGAGACGGGTGTGGAGGGAGACGGGTGTTCAGACAGGTGTGGAGAGAGACAGGTGTGGAGGGAGACAGGTAATCAGACAGGTGTGGAGGGAGACGGGTGTTCAGACAGGTGTGGAGGGAGACGGGTGTGGAGGGAGACGGGTGTGGAGGGAGACGGGTGTTCAGACAGGTGTGGAGGGAGACGGGTGTTCAGACAGGTGTGGAGGGAGACGGGTGTTCAGACAGGTGTGGAGGGAGACGGGTGTTCAGACAGGTGTGGAGGGAGACGGGTGTTCAGACAGGTGTGGAGGGAGACGGGTGTTCAGACAGGTGTGGAGGGAGACAGGTGTGGAGGGAGACAGGTGTGGAGGGAGACAGGTAATCAGACAGGTGTGGAGGGAGACAGGTAATCAGACAGGTGTGGAGGGAGATGGGTGTTCAGACAGGTGTGGAGGGAGACAGGTGTGGAGGGAGACAGGTAATCAGACAGGTGTGGAGGGAGACGGGTGTTCAGACAGGTGTGGAGGGAGATGGGTGTTCAGACAGGTGTGGAGGGAGACAGGTGTGGAGGGAGACAGGTGTGGAGGGAGACAGGTAATCAGACAGGTGTGGAGGGAGACAGGTAATCAGACAGGTGTGGAGGGAGATGGGTGTTCAGACAGGTGTGGAGGGAGACAGGTGTGGAGGGAGACAGGTAATCAGACAGGTGTGGAGGGAGACGGGTGTTCAGACAGGTGTGGAGGGAGACAGGTGTGGAGGGAGACGGGTGTTCAGACAGGTGTGGAGGGAGACAGGTGTTCAGACAGGTGTGGAGGGAGACAGGTAATCAGACAGGTGTGGAGGGAGACAGGTGTGGAGGGAGACGGGTGTTCAGACAGGTGTGGAGGGAGACAGGTGTGGAGGGAGACGGGTGTTCAGACAGGTGTGGAGGGAGACAGGTGTGGAGGGAGACAGGTGTTCAGACAGGTGTGGAGGTAGACAGGTGTGGAGGGAGACAGGTGTGGAGGGAGACAGGTAATCAGACAGGTGTGGAGGGAGACAGGTGTTCAGACAGGTGTGGAGGTAGACAGGTGTGGAGGGAGACAGGTAATCAGACAGGTGTGGAGGGAGACAGGTGTTCAGACAGGTGTGGAGGTAGACAGGTGTGGAGGGAGACAGGTGTGGAGGGAGACAGGTGTTCAGACAGGTGTGGAGGGAGACAGGTGTGGAGGTAGACAGGTGTTCAGACAGGTGTGGAGGGAGACGGGTGTGGAGGGAGACAGGTGTTCAGACAGGTGTGGAGGGAGACGGGTGTTCAGACAGGTGTGGAGGGAGACGGGTGTGGAGGGAGACAGGTGTTCAGACAGGTGTGGAGGGAGACGGGTGTGGAGGGAGACGGGTGTGGAGGGAGACGGGTGTTCAGACAGGTGTGGAGGGAGACAGGTGTTCAGACAGGTGTGGAGGGAGACAGGTGTGGAGGGAGACGGGTGTTCAGACAGGTGTGGAGGGAGACAGGTGTGGAGGGAGACAGGTGTGGAGGGAGACAGGTGTGGAGGGAGACAGGTAATCAGACAGGTGTGGAGGGAGACAGGTAATCAGACAGGTGTGGAGGGAGATGGGTGTTCAGACAGGTGTGGAGGTAGACAGGTGTGGAGGGAGACGGGTGTTCAGACAGGTGTGGAGGGAGACAGGTGTGGAGGGAGACAGGTAATCAGACAGGTGTGGAGGGAGACGGGTGTTCAGACAGGTGTGGAGGGAGACAGGTGTGGAGGGAGACGGGTGTTCAGACAGGTGTGGAGGGAGACAGGTAATCAGACAGGTGTGGAGGGAGACAGGTGTGGAGGGAGACGGGTGTTCAGACAGGTGTGGAGGGAGACAGGT
>JAVGWW010000021.1:31898686-31971186 GCA_036924055.1 Leuresthes tenuis
TATATTACTGATATAATAACAGTAATATATTACTAATATAACAGTAATATTACTAATATAACAGTAATATATTACTAATATATAACAGTAATATATTACTGATATATAACAGTAATATATTACTAAAATATAACAGTAATATATTACTAATATATAACAGTAAATATATTACTGAATATATAACTGTAATATATTACTAAAATATAACAGTAATATATTACTAGATATATAACAGGTAATATATTACTGATATATAACAGTAATATATTACTGATATATAACAGTAATATATTACTAAAATATAACAGTAATATATTACTATATATAACAGTAATATATTACTAAATATAACAGTAATATATTACTGATATATAACAGTAATATATTACTAATATATAACAGGTAATATATTACTGAAATATAACAGTAATATATTACTGATATATAACAGTAATATATTACTAAAATATAACAGTAATATATTACTAATATATAACAGTAATATATTACTGAAATATAACGGTAATATATTACTAAAATATAACAGTAATTATATTACTAAAATATAACAGTAATATATTACTGATATATAACAGTAATATATTACTGATATATAACAGTAATATATTACTAATATATAACAGTAATATATTACTAAAATATAACAGTAATATATTACTAAATATAACAGTAATATATTACTAATATATAACAGTAATATATTACTAATACATAACAGGTAATATATTACTGATATATAACGGTAATATATTACTAAAATATAACAGTAATATATTACTGATATATAACGGTAATATATTACTAAAATATAACAGTAATATATTACTGATATATAACAGTAATATATTACTAATATATAACAGTAATATATTACTGATATATAACGGTAATATATTACTAAAATATAACAGTAATATATTACTAATATATAACAGTAATATATTACTGATATATAACGGTAATATATTACTAAAATATAACAGTAATATATTACTAAAATATAACAGTAATATATTACTGATATATAACAGTAATATATTACTAATATATAACAGTAATATATTACTGATATATAACAGTAATATATTACTGATATATAACGGTAATATATTACTAAAATATAACAGTAATATATTACTGATATATAACAGTAATATATTACTAAAATATAACAGTAATATATTACTGATATATAACAGTAATATATTACTAATATATAACCGGTAATATATTACTGATATATAACAGTAATATATTACTGATATATAACAGTAATATATTACTAAAAGTATAACAGTAATATATTACTAATATATAACAGTAATATATTACTGATATATAACGGTAATATATTACTAAAATATAACAGTAATATATTACTAAAATATAACAGTAATATATTACTGATATATAACAGTAATATATTACTGATATATAACAGTAAATATTACTAAAATATAACAGTAATATATTACTAATATATAACAGTAATATATTACTGATATATAACGGTAATATATTACTAAAATATAACAGTAATATATTAGCTAAAATATAACAGTAATATATTACTGATATATAACAGTAATATATTACTAATATATAACAGTAATATATTACTAATATATAACGGTAATATATTACTGATATATAACGGTAATATATTACTGATATATAACGGTAATATATTACTGATATATAACGGTATAAATAACCCGCCCATCCCCCAGTTTTCATGTGTCAGCTCCGGCTGACCAAAGATCAAAGTGACCTTCGCCTGCAGCAATAAAACTGCAGAGTAAGATCAGAGGATATGAAGAAGAAGGGGATCGACTTTCTGCTATTCTGTTTCTTTATTGGTCGATATTTGACTCAGACCGGCAGCTGATTGGACAAAATCTGTCTAATTCCTGTCTAATAGCTGTTTGAGCGGTGAATAAAGTTGTTGGTAGGAGGATGTCTGGGTTCATATCATTATGAATTATATGAATAATGTCCCATGAACCCAGAGTGGAATAAAGTCCAGAGTGAGGCTGGTCCCAGAACCTGAAGAAAACTTTGAAACCTGCACACAACAGACCTCAGACTGATAGTTAGGAACCTAATAAGCATCAAGATAATTGGAAATCGAGAGATTATTACAGGGAAAGAGGTTCTGCATGTAGGAAAGGTCACTTTATAGATTACATCGATCACACCAGCTTCATGGATCCATGATTTTTACTGATGTGAAAGTGGAAAAACTCCAGATTAAAATATAATCTAAGAGGTGAAATAAAGCTGTACTAAAAACTACTTTTATGTGTCACTTCAATTGATTTAAAGTGTTTTTATCTTTTTTAATCAACAGTTAATTCATTTATATAGCGCCAAATCACAACAAATGTCACGTTAAGGCACTTCAACTGTAGTCATAAACCAATCAAATCCAATGAATTAAATTCAAATGAGTCTGATTCATTAATACAGAACCAATTAAATAAAGTAGCGTCTCGCTAAGGAAACCAGCAGAACTGAAGCTTCTCTCTGATCCTGAGCTGCAGGAGGCGACTGTGGAGAGAAAAAACTCCTTTTAACAGGAAGAAACCTCCATCAGAACCAGAACCAGGAAGAAACCTCCATCAGAACCAGACCAGAGAAACCTCCATCAGAACCAGAACCAGGAAGAAACCTCCATCAGAACCAGGAAGAAACCTCCATCAGAACCAGACCAGGAAGAAACCTCCATCAGAACCAGGAAGAAGAACCTCCATCAGAACCAGGAAGAAACCTCCATCAGAACCAGAAGAAACCTCCATCAGAACCAGAACCAGGAAGAAACCTCCATCAGAACCAGAACCAGGAAGAAACCTCCATCAGAACCAGGAAGAAACCTCCATCAGAACCAGAACCAGGAAGAAACCTCCATCAGAACCAGAACCAGGAAGAAACCTCCATCAGAACCAGGAAGAAACCTCCATCAGAACCAGAACCAGGAAGAAACCTCCATCAGAACCAGAACCAGGAAGAAACCTCCATCAGAACCAGGAAGAAACCTCCATCAGAACCAGAACCAGGAAGAAACCTCCATCAGAACCAGAACCAGGAAGAAACCTCCATCAGAACCAGGAAGAACCTCCATCAGAACCAGAACCAGGAAGAAACCTCCATCAGAACCAGGAAGAAACCTCCATCAGAACCAGAACCAGGAAGAAACCTCCATCAGAACCAGAACCAGGAAGAAACCTTCATCAGAACCAGAACCAGGAAGAAACCTCCATCAGAACCAGAACCAGGAAGAAACCTCCATCAGAACCAGAACCAGGAAGAAACCTTCATCAGAACCAGAACCAGGAAGGGTCCATCTGCCTGGACCAGCTGGGGCTGAGAGCTCGGACTCTTTGTCAGCCTGGCTACAGCGCTGAAAAGAAACCTGGGATTATTCTGGCTACAGCGCTGAAGAGAAACCTGGGATTATTCTTATTCTCTTCTATCAATAATGAATAATAAGCAGTTCCAGCTTTACGAAGTGCTTTCTTATACGTTATTAAACTATCTTTCCAGACTAATGGAGACTCTTCTAAATTAGAGGAACGCCACTGTCTCTCCAGCTTTCTTCAGTCTGCTTTAAAGCAGCTGTGAATTATACCAAGGAGCCAACCTCTTCTGACTGATTACCTTCCTTTTCAGAGGGGCAACATTGTCCAGTGTTGGACGCATTGAAGCTATAGTGCTGTCAACAAGAGAGTCAAGTTCTACTGGAGTAAAATTTAGGTAGCCATCCCTCTGTCATATCAGCACATGGCAGTGAAGAAAAGGATGATGAAATCAACTCTTTAAATCTGGTTACAGCATTCTCTGATAGACACCTTCTATATGTAGAATTATTTTCAGAAGCTATAGTCAAGTAATGTAAATTCAAAAGTTATTAAAAAATGGTCAGACAAGACAGGGTTATGAGGGAACACTGTTAACTGTTCACTCTCAATGCCATAAGTCAGCACAAGGTCAAGGGTATGATTAAGGCAGTGAGTAGGTCTGTGAACACTTTGAGAAAATCCAATAGAGTCTAATATAGAATTAAAGTTAATATTTAGGCTGTCATTTTCAGCATCTACATGAATATTAAAGTCACCCACTACAATGACTTTATCTGTACTCAGCACTAACTGGGATAAAAACTCAGACAGAAACTCAGAATAAGGGCCAGGTGGACGATACACAACAACAAACACAAGAGGTTTTTGGGATTTCCACTTTGGGAAAAACTGAGAATCAGAGATTCAAAAGAGCTAAAACTAATCTTGGGTCCAGGACTGATTAGTAACAGTTTTTAGTAGTGACCACTGCAGCCTGTAGGTGGCGCCGACACTGATGTGAGTCACGTTTTCAGACTGGAGAATGATATTTACAGTGTTTTTGCAGACAACATCTGGACAGACCAGAACCTCCTGTTGGACCCAGATCTTCCCTCTGGCTGGAGGACCATCAAAGACTCCACAGGAACGTACTACTGGCACGTTCCCACCGGCGCCACTCAGTGGCAGCACCCCCGCCTCACCGGGAAGCCACAGCCCCTCGAAACACAGGTGAAAACAGATGCAACTGGTTCACTTTACCTGGTCAGTCCAGATTAACTACTTATCCAGTGTGGTCAGGTTGGTTTAGCCTCCTTCTTCTGTGGTGTCTCAACAGGAGGAGGTCGGAGGACAGAGTTCCAACAAAGAGACAGACGGCTCCACTGAGGACAGGTATCTCATGCGTCTTACTGACCTGACTTCCAGCCAAACCCTTTACCTTATCTGAATGAGCTAACGGCCAAACACTTCCTGTTAGCTGTGGAGCTAACGGCCAAACACTTCCTGTTAGCTGTGGAGCCAACGGTCAAACACTTCCTGTTAGCTGCATGAGCTAACGGCCAAACACTTCCTGTTAGCTGCATGAGCTAACGGCCAAACACGTCCTGTTAGCTGTGTGAGCTAACGGCCAAACACTTCCTGTTAGCTGCATGAGCTAACGGCCAAACACTTCCTGTTAGCTGCATGAGCTAACGGCCCAACACTTCCTGTTAGCTGCATGAGCTAACGGCCCAACACTTCCTGTTAGCTGCATGAGCTAACGGCCAAACACTTCCTGTTAGCTGCATGAGCTAACGGCCCAACACTTCCTGTTAGCTGCATGAGCTAACGGCCAAACACTTCCTGTTAGCTGCATGAGCTAACGGCCAAACACTTCCTGTTAGCTGCATGAGCTAAGGGTCAAACACTTCCTGTTAGCTGTGGAGCTAATGGTCAAACACTTCCTGTTAGCTGCGTGAGCTAACGGCCAAACACTTCCTGTTAGCTGCATGAGCTAACGGTCAAACACTTCCTGTTAGCTGCATGAGCAAACGGCCAAACACTTCCTGTTAGCTGCATGAGCTAACGGCCAAACACTTCCTGTTAGCTGTGGAGCTAACGGTCAAACACTTCCTGTTAGCTGCATGAGCTAACGGCCAAACACTTCCTGTTAGCTGCATGAGCTAACGTCCAAACACTTGCGGTTAGCTGCATGAGCTAACGTCCAAACACTTCCTGTTAGCTGCGTGAGCTAACGGCCAAACACTTCCTGTTAGCTGCATGAGCTAAGGGCCAAACACTTCCTGTTAGCTGCATGAGCTAATGAGCAAACACTTCCTGTTAGCTGCATGAGCTAAGGGCCAAACACTTCCTGTTAGCTGCGTGAGCTAACGGCCAAACACTTCCTGTTAGCTGCATGAGCTAAGGGCCAAACACTTCCTGTTAGCTGCATGAGCTAATGAGCAAACACTTCCTGTTAGCTGCATGAGCTAAGGGCCAAACACTTCCTGTTAGCTGCGTGAGCTAACGGCCAAACACTTCCTGTTAGCTGAATGAGCTAACGGTTTAAACACTTCCTGTTAGCTGTGTGAGCCAATGGGCAAACACTTCCTGTTTTCAGCCTGTTTTATTCGGGGTGGGGGGGGCTTTCAGCCTGTTTTATTCAGGGTGGGGGGGGGGGGGTTTCAGCCTGTTTTATTCCGGGTGGGGGGCTTTCAGCTGTTTTATTCGGGGTGGGGGGCTTTCAGCCTGTTTTATTCGGGGGGGGGGGGGGGGGGGGGCTTTCAGCCTGTTTTATTCGGGGTGGGGGGTTTTCAGCCTGTTTTATTCAGGGTGGGGTGCTTTCAGCCTGTTTTATTCGGGGGGGGGGGGGGTTTCAGCCTGTTTTATTCGGGGTGGGGGGCTTTCAGCCTGTTTATTCAGGGTGGGGGGCTTTCAGCCTGTTTTATTTGGGGTGGGGGGGCTTTAAAGGTTAACTTTGGGTCTTGCAGTTACGACCCCTTGCCATTGGGGGGTGCTGTCCTCAGTGTGTTCCTCATGAAACGTGAAACAGACACAAAGTAGTTTGCAGCCTGATGATGTTCCACTCATTTATTACTCAGGTGTTCATGGAGTGAAGATTATCTGAGGAACCGTGACCCCCGACTCAAAGGTAAGACGTGCACAGGAACCTCCTTCAGCTGCCCCCCCCTGACAGCAGGGACAACTGCACAAATTCAGTTTATATTCATTTAAAAACTATTTTAATGGGATTTCAGGAATTTTTTTCTATTCACAAATCAGTTCTTCATTTTAATCTCTTATTGTCATATTGAGCTTATTTTTAACGTTTAAACTATTATCACCGACTATATAAGTGGAAAATGTAAGAGAAATGGAATAATAATATTAATAAAGAACTAAAAACCCAAAGTTGTTCTCATGATAATAATTTACAGACTAATCTGTGATTATTTGAAATAAAGTTAAACATTTCACTGGTTCTGGTTCTGTGTTTCTGAGCTTTCACAGCGCCCCCCCGGAGGCCAAACACTGAATCTGTTTATATGATGCAGTGTGCTTTTATCAATCCTTATTTTATCCCACTGCACGCTCACATGCACACGCTCACATGCACACGCTCACATGCACACGCTCACATGCACACGCTAATCTCTAATCCGCTCTAATCTCTCTTCCTGTTTCTGTTTATCTCTCTGTGCCCCCCCCCTCTGCCTCCACCTGTCTGCCCCCCCTCCTCTACCCCCCCCCCCGCCTCCACCTGTCTGCCCCCCCCCCTGCCTCCCCCCTCTGCCTCCACCTGTCTGCCCCCCCTGCCTCCACCTGTCTGCCCCCCCCCCGCCTCCACCTGTCTGCCTCCACCTGTCTGCCCCCCCCCGCCTCCACCTGTCTGCCTCCCCTCCTCTGCCCCCCCCTCCTCTGCCCCCCCCCTGCCTCCACCTGTCTCCCCCCCCCCCCGCCTCCACCTGTCTGCCCCCCCTCCTCTGCCCCCCCCCGCCTCCACCTGTCTGCCTCCACCTGTCTGCCCCCCCCCGCCTCCACCTGTCTGCCTCCCCTCCTCTGCCCCCCCCTCCTCTGCCCCCCCCCCTGCCTCCACCTGTCTGCCCCCCCCCCGCCTCCACCTGTCTGCCCCCCCCTCCTCTGCCCCCCCCCCGCCTCCACCTGTCTGCCTCCACCTGTCTGCCTCCCCCCCCCCTGCCTCCCCCCTCCTCTGCCCCCCCCCCTCTGCCTCCACCTGCCTCCCCCCCCCTGCCCCCCCTCCTCTGCCCCCCCCCCCCCCCGCCTCCACCTGTCTGCCTCCACCTGTCTGCCCCCCCCCCCCCCCCCCCGCCTCCTCCCCTCTGCCCCCCCCCCCCCTGCCTCCCCTCCTCTGCCCCCCCCCCCCTCCACCTGTCTGCAGTGCTTTGCCGTGCGCTCTCTGGGCTGGCTGCAGGTGGAGGAGGAGGACCTGTCTCCCGGTCGCAGCAGCCTCGCTGTCAGTAACGTCATCCAGCAGCTGTCTCACTGCAGCAACCCCGAGCAGAGAGACAGGCTGGAGGCCTGGGGTGAGGTGAGACGCCTGCGCTGCCCCCAGAGGCAGAACGCAGTAACTGCAGGGCCCTCTGGACTCCAAAAGGACCTGGAAGTATCTGTGCAACGGCCACCATTAGAGCTCTTTGAATTCTCCTCAAACTGAGGAGAGCAGCTAAGAAAGAGCAACTTTCAGTGAGGAGTTATGAGGAGAAGCAGCAGCAGCAGCTGGGTTAAAGGGTTAAAGGGTTAAAGGGTTAAAGGGTTAAAGGGTTAAAGGGTTAAAAGGTTAAAGGGTTAAAGGGTTAAAAGGTTAAAAGGTTAAAGGGTTAAAGGGTTAAAGGGTTAAAGAGTTAAAGTGTTAAAGGGTTAAAGAGTTAAAGTGTTAAAGGGTTAAAGTGTTAAAGGGTTAAAGAGTTAAAGGGTTAAAGGGTTAAAGGGTTAAAGGGTTAAAGGCTTAAAGGGTTAAAGGCTTAAAGGGTTAAAGTGTTAAAGGGTTAAAGAGTTAAAGTGTTAAAGGGTTAAAGTGTTAAAGGGTTAAAGAGTTAAAGGGTTAAAGAGTTAAAGGGTTAAAGGGTTAAAGAGTTAAAGGGTTAAAGGGTTAAAGTGTTAAAGGGTTAAAGAGTTAAAGGGTTAAAGGGTTAAAGGGTTAAAGGGTTAAAGGGTTAAAGAGTTAAAGGGTTAAAGTGTTAAAGGGTTAAAGGGTTAAAGTGTTAAAGGGTTAAAGAGTTAAAGGGTTAAAGAGTTAAAGGGTTAAAGGGTTAAAGTGTTAAAGGGTTAAAGAGTTAAAGGGTTAAAGAGTTAAAGGGTTAAAGGGTTAAAGAGTTAAAGGGTTAAAGGGTTAAAGAGTTAAAGAGTTAAAGGGTTAAAGAGTTAAAGGGTTAAAGAGTTAAAGGGTTAAAGAGTTAAAGGGTTAAAGGGTTAAAGAGTTAAAGAGTTAAAGGGTTAAAAGGTTAAAAGGTTAAAGAGTTAAAGGGTTAAAGTGTTAAAGGGTAAAGTGTTAAAGGGTTAAAAGGTTAAAGGGTTAAAGAGTTAAAGGGTTAAAGGGTTAAAAGGTTAAAGTGTTAAAGGGTTAAAGGGTTAAAAGGTTAAAGGGTTAAAGTGTTAAAGGGTTAAAGTGTTAAAGGGTTAAAGGGTTAAAGAGTTAAAAGGTTAAAGTGTTAAAGGGTTAAAGGGTTAAAAGGTTAAAGGGTTAAAGGGTTAAAGGGTTAAAAGGTTAAAGGGTTATTGCTGTTATATACAGATGAGTTAGTCTGTCTGTCTGTAACCACCTGTCTGTCTGTCTGTGACCACCTGTCTGTCTGTGACCACCTGTCTATCTGTGACCACCTGTCTGTCTGTCTGTCTGTGACCACCTGTCTGTCTGTGACCACCTGTCTGTCTTTCACCACCTGTCTGTCTTTGACCAGCTGTCTGTCTGTTTGTAACCACCTGTCTGTCTGCAGGGTCGGGAGATGATGCTGGTTCTGAAGAAAGACACCTTAAGCCTGTTGGATCCTTTAGACCACACCCCCCTCCACTGTCAGCCAATCATCAACATTCGTGTTTGGGGCGTCGGCTGCAACAATGGAAGGTGAGCCAATCACAGACGATCTGTTCAGACTGTCGGCCAATCACAGAGCTCCACATCATCCACATTTTACTGTGTTCAGAATATTTTTCATTTTGAAGGAAAATCTTCTTTTTCTGTGTTTAGTTTTGTTTAAAGTTCTGCTCTGATCACATGACCCACTGGTTTATTATGAAAAGTAACAGCCGCTGAGGCTCATGGGTATTGTAGTATATAAAGACAAAGAAAACAGCTTCTGGCCAACATTTATGCTTCCAGTGTTTATGCTAAGCTAGGCTAAAACACTCCTGGTTCAATGTCCCTGCATGAGCTGAAAAATGAAACTCACCTTTCAGTTTGTCTCTGTCACACTAATCCTGCCACTTTCTGTTTCTTTGACACGCCCCCCCCCACCTGGGCAGGGACAGGTAAACGCTCGTAGTGACATCTCACAGTCTCAACGTCAGGGACATCTATTGATTCACCCGCGGATCATCGGTTTCTGCCCCTGACTGATGGTTCTCTGTGTCTGTGGTGCATTCAGGGACTTTGCTTTCGTGGCGGGAGATAAGGACAGCTGCATGCTGAAGTGTCACGTGTTCCGATGCGACGCTCCAGCCAAAGCCATCGCCACAGCGCTGCACGATATGTGCTCAAAGGTGAGGACTCTGCTGCTCACACACCTGGAGAAGACCCTTTGGTTGTTAGCCTGCTGAAAACATGATTAATGATGCAAAGGGCTCACGGTTATGAGGAGAAGGTTTGTGATCAATATGTGGTTTAAATGATCTGAAACACTGCGTGAAGTCAGAAAAACTAGAAAAACATTAGATAAATATGGTCAATTTGTGCCAAATGTCAGTGTTTTGGGTTTTATAAATGAACCAAGTATGAGAGGAGATGAAAGATCCCGTTATTCATGAGAAAAGTTAAGACTGTAGATGCTGAGTTAACACAGCAGGGGGCGCTGATGCTCATCTGTGAGGAGTTTTAACATTTTAATCATTCTGAGTGCAGATGATGTCTGAGAAGTCTTTGATGAGGCCTTCGCGCTCACTGACGATGGAGAGCATCTCACCTGAAGACCTGCCCCGACAAGGTGAAGCAGCTGCTGTGTTGGCCTCCTCAGAACCCTACGGTAGCTGCCCGTCTTTTCATTACTTCCTGTTCTTTCAGTGGAGTTCCTGGAGGCGGTGAGGCAGCACGTCCAAAAGTTTGAGGTCCATTACATCGGAAACCTGCCAGTTTCCAGGGCCATGGGTAGGAAAGAGTCACACCGGTTACACCTGCTGCTGGGAGAAGTTTCTCCTCTGGGAAAAAGCTCTGTCATGTGGTCCATAACATGACAACTAACGGAAAATATGAAGTTTGTGCAATAATGCACCCAAGGACACCTTCAGAATGACGACCTCGTGCTGTTTCAGGCACTCGTTTTGTTCCATTAACCGAAACAAACTATAATAAGTTGACTAAGACTAGAAAAAGCAGATTTGATATCATCTGTGAGTCAGCCGCCGTCACTGAGCTGTAAAAACACCCCGAGGCTGAACTTCTCCCTGCAGCATCACACCTCATACTTTATGCACTGAGCAGGTCAAAGAGGTTTGACTCTAATTAAAGTAAACTTTGTTCAGTCGAGTTGTAGTTCTAATTTCTCCATCACCATCCATCCACCTGATCGAAACCTGGGCTTCAGTGTGGTTAAAATGTTTAAGAACAACATTCAATGGATGGATGGATGGATGGATGGATGGATGGATGGATGGATGGATGGATGGATGATGGATGGGTGGATGGATGGATGGATGATGGATGGGTGGATGGATGGATGGATGGATGATGGATGGATGGATGGATGGATGGATGGATGATGGATGATGGATGGATGGATGGATGGATGGATGGATGATGGATGGATGGATGGATGATGGATGATTGATGGATGATGGATGGATGATGGATGGATGATGGATGATGGATGGGTGGATGGATGGATGGATGGATGATGGATGGATGGATGATGGATGGGTGGATGGATGGATGGATGGATGGATGATGGATGATGGATGGATGGATGGATGATGGATGGATGGATGGATGATGGATGATTGATGGATGATGGATGGATGGATGGATGGATGGATGATGGACGGATGGATGGATGGATGGATGATGGATGATTGATGGATGATGGATGGATGGATGATGGACGGATGGATGGATGATGGATAGATGGATGGATGGATGGATGGATGGATGGATGATGGATGATGGATGATGGATGATGGATGGATGGATGATGGATGGATGGATGATGGATGATGGATGGATGGATGGATGATGGATGGATGGATGGATGGATGGATGGATGATGGATGGATGGATGATGGATGATTGATGGATGATGGATAGATGGATGGATGGATGGATGGATGATGGATGATGGATGGATGATGGATGGATGGATGGATGGATGGATGGATGATGGATGATGGATGATGGATGATGGATGGATGGATGATGGATGGATGGATGATGGATGATGGATGATTGATGGATGATGGATGATGGATGGATGGATGGATGGATGGATGGATGATGGATGGATGGATGATGGATGATTGATGGATGATGGATAGATGGATGGATGGATGGATGGATGATGGATGATGGATGGATGATGGATGGATGGATGGATGGATGGATGGATGATGGATGATGGATGGATGGATGGATGGATGGATGATGGATGGATGGATGATGGATGATGGATGATGGATGGATGGATGGATGATGGATGGATGGATGGATGATGGATGATGGATGGATGATGGATGGATGGATGGATGATGGATGATGGATGGATGGATGGATGATGGATGATGGATGGATGATGGATGGATGGATGGATGATGGATGATGGATGATGGATGATGGATGGATGATGGATGATGGATGGATGATGGATGGATGATGGATGGATGGATGGATGGATGGATGGATGGATGATGGACGGATGGATGATGGATGGATGGATGGATGGATGGATGATGGATGGATGGATGGATGATGGATGATGGATGGATGATGGATGGATGGATGGATGGATGGATGGATGGATGATGGATGGATGGATGGATGATGGATGATGGATGGATGATGGATGGATGGATGGATGATGGATGATGGATGATGGATGGATGGATGGATGGATGGATGGATGATGGATGGATGGATGGATGATGGATGATGGATGGATGATGGATGGATGGATGGATGATGGATGATGGATGATGGATGATGGATGGATGGATGGATGATGGATGATGGATGGATGATGGATGATGGATGGATGATGGATGGATGATGGATGGATGGATGGATGGATGGATGGATGATGGACGGATGGATAGATGGATGGATGGATGATGGATGGATGGATGGATGGATGGATGGATGATGGATGGATGATGGATGGATGGATGGATGATGGATGATGGATGGATGGATGATGGACGGATGGATGGATGGATGGATGATGGACGGATGGATGGATGGATGGATGGATGGATGGATGGATGATGGATGGATGATGGACGGATGGATGGATGGATGGATGATGGATGGATAAAAGAAACAAGGCGATGGAGAACGTTGTGCATCTCTGTTCCATAACCAGCTCATCACAGATGGAGAGGGACGCAGCTTCATCTCGCTCTGCGTTCTCCATCTTTCTGATGTCTGAGTTTGTTGTTGTTGGCGGTGAAGACGTCAACAGGAAGTGGCTCTATTAGCGATAGCTGAAATGGGGACAGCGCCACCTATGGTACCGGGGTATGACATGCTTTGTGCCAGTGATTCCATTCATTCAGCGCCATATATCCAAGGATAATTACCTCAGATAAGGACCCAGCTGTAGCTTCAGTTCATCTCAGCATGTGGACCCACTGACTGGTTCTGGTCCCTTAGACATGACCATCATTGGTCCATTCCAAGACCAGAGGAAGAAGAGGAAAAACTCTTTGTTTGCATTTGGAAAACAGTTAATGGAACAGTCCTAAGAAGTTGGCTTCGGTCATGGAGTGGTCCCACCATCAGTTCCACCTCACACCCCACAGCTGAGAAACCGACCTGTTGTTAAAAAACTGTTACTGTCACTGTTAGCTGCTTCCAAACCATCCGTATTAGCAACTCATATTCTGATGCAACAAGCTTCGTGGTGAGAACGATGCTGAGGCGTTACACCAAGGGAGGAGCTTGAAAACAATTCTTTAAACGAAGACTGTTCTCAGATCCTGTGATGGGACTCATCTGAATGTACCTTTACATCAAAGATAGACTCTGGGTCACAAACCAGTTTCCTGTCTAATTACCAGAAGGAGGTGAATCCCGTGAAAAACCTCAACTGAAAAGAAATACACGAGATAATAGTTTGTGGTCTCATAAACCTGCTTCAGGTCATCTGTAGGGCAACATGATCTGAATAAATGAAATAAATAATGGTCCCATTTGGAGTAAAGAGGGCAGTAAATGAGGTTATATTTCTTTGGTCACAAACTGGACTCAGAATGGGTGATGTGATGGTGGCTCAGTCCATCTGGAGTTGGTTGTGTTGTTTCCAGCAGGTGTCACTGGAATCTGAAGGTGTGTAACATGAAGGCGTTTCCTGTTGCAGGTATGGAGGTGTTGAACAAAGCGATAGAAAGCATCATGAACTCAACAGATCAAGACGACTGGGAGCGGACGGTCATCCATGTCACCGACAACGTGCTCTCTTTGTGGAAGGGGGAGGTACTGTCCTCAGAACTCACTTAGCTCAGGTCAAAGGTCACCACGGCCGACTCTAACACTTCCTTTCTGCTCCAGGATGGCGATGAACCCCTCTGGGAGTGTCAGGTACGCTTCCTCACCTTTCTGGGCGTCGGCCACGACAGCCACACCTTTGCTATAATCGTTGACGGCGGCACGCAGCGGTTCGAGTGTCACGTGTTCTGGTGCGAACCGGACGCAGGCATCATCTCTGAGGCGGTCCAGGCTGCGTGTATGGTGAGGAGAAACCTGTCCTCGTGTTGGCTTCAGGCGCCCCCTGCTGGCGGCTGATCTCAGTCTAATGCTTCTGTCCTCTGGTCAGGTCCAGTATCAGAGGTGCCTGGTGGCTCAGACTCCTCCCCCCAGAGCCAAGTCGTGGCGTGCGACCCCGTCCAAAGTCAAACGAGCCAACTCCATGGACAGTGCCGCGTTCCCCCCGCTCACATCCCATCACCATGGCAGCAGCAACTTGATGATGACGAGGATTACGAAGGGAAACGGCGGCAGCAGCAACGTGAGGAAGGGCATGATGGCGTTCTTTGAGACATTCCGCAATAAACAGGCCGCCACCTCCTAGTGACGTGGCAGGACCACCGGAGCCTGGTGGTCCTCCAGGACTGGCCACCGGGGATGAAGAGGCACACCTGGTTATGTCAGCCTCACCTGTTGGTGCTGCAGATGGACTGCTGACGGATGTGTGTCTGATCAATGAGAGCGATCAATAACTTTAACCCAAACGTGTCTGAAATGAATCGGATCATCAGACTTTAATCACACCTAAACTCTAAGATAACTATGATGATGATTCAGGAGGATTTCTGCCTCTGACCCTAATTTCCCTGAAATGTCCCTGAGGTACGGTGGCCCTGAAGTGCAAATCCCAAAAGAGAAAACAAGAATCAAAACGGAAAAGGTCGGTACCCTCGGGCGACATGAATCGCTGCTGATCGGCCTGTTGGTCTTATCTCTTATCTCTTTCCGTTTTAGTTCACGCCGTTGTGCTTTTTGATTGGCACTTCAGGGCCACCGTACTTCAAGGGGAACTCCGGTGTTTTTAAACCTTATTTCTGGCATGAAATACGTTCATCTGCTCACTGAGAACAGTTTGGTGAAAGTCGGCGTCCTTCAGAAGATATTTAGATAACTGGAGCTCCATATAACGGAGTGAACGGGGCTTAGAGGATGCAGCCTCTAAATAAGGCTTTATCTGTCTTTATTTCACCAATACTTTAAGAAGAATGAAGGAATGAACGTGTGCTATAGCTCTGTTAGCTCATAGCTGCTGTTAGCTCATAGCTGCTGTTAGCTCATAGCTCTGTTAGCTCATAGCTGCTGTTAGCTCATAGCTCTGTTAGCTCATAGCTGCTGTTAGCTCATAGCTCTGTTAGCTCATAGCTGCTGTTAGCTCATAGCTGCTGTTAGCTCATAGCTGCTGTTAGCTCATAGCTCTGTTAGCTCATAGCTGCTGTTAGCTCATAGCTCTGTTAGCTCAGAGCTGCTGTTAGCTCATAGCTGCTGTTAGCTCATAGCTGCTGTTAGCTCATAGCTGCTGTTAGCTCATAGCTGCTGTTAGCTCATAGCTCTGTTAGCTCATAGCTGCTGTTAGCTCATAGCTCTGTTAGCTCATAGCTCTGTTAGCTCATAGCTGCTGTTAGCTCATAGCTCTGTTAGCTCATAGCTGCTGTTAGCTCATAGCTGCTGTTAGCTCATAGCTCTGTTAGCTCATAGCTCTGTTAGCTCATAGCTGCTGTTAGCTCATAGCTCTGTTAGCTCATAGCTGCTGTTAGCTCATAGCTCTGTTAGCTCATAGCTGCTGTTAGCTCATAGCTGCTGTTAGCTCATAGCTCTGTTAGCGCATAGCTGCTGTTAGCTCATAGCTCTGTTAGCTCATAGCTGCTGTTAGCTCATAGCTCTGTTAGCTCATAGCTCTGTTAGCTCATAGCTGCTGTTAGCTCATAGCTCTGTTAGCGCATAGCTGCTGTTAGCTCATAGCTCTGTTAGCTCATAGCTGCTGTTAGCTCATAGCTCTGTTAGCTCAGAGCTGCTGTTAGCTCATAGCTGCTGTTAGCTCATAGCTGCTGTTAGCTCATAGCTGCTGTTAGCTCATAGCTGCTGTTAGCTCATAGCTCTGTTAGCTCATAGCTGCTGTTAGCTCATAGCTCTGTTAGCTCATAGCTCTGTTAGCTCATAGCTGCTGTTAGCTCATAGCTCTGTTAGCTCATAGCTGCTGTTAGCTCATAGCTGCTGTTAGCTCATAGCTCTGTTAGCTCATAGCTCTGTTAGCTCATAGCTGCTGTTAGCTCATAGCTCTGTTAGCTCATAGCTGCTGTTAGCTCATAGCTCTGTTAGCTCATAGCTGCTGTTAGCTCATAGCTGCTGTTAGCTCATAGCTCTGTTAGCGCATAGCTGCTGTTAGCTCATAGCTCTGTTAGCTCATAGCTGCTGTTAGCTCATAGCTCTGTTAGCTCATAGCTCTGTTAGCTCATAGCTGCTGTTAGCTCATAGCTCTGTTAGCTCATAGCTCTGTTAGCTCATAGCTCTGTTAGCTCATAGCTGCTGTTAGCTCATAGCTCTGTTAGCTCATAGCTCTGTTAGCTCATAGCTCTGTTAGCTCATAGCTGCTGTTAGCTCATAGCTCTGTTAGCTCATAGCTGCTGTTAGCTCATAGCTCTGTTAGCCCATAGCTCTGTTAGCTCATAGCTGCTGTATTCATCTTAAAGTATTGGTGTAAAGACAGATAATGCCTGAAAACATTAAGATAAAGTTAGTGCACATTTCAGATGTTTCTAGTATGTTTGCTTCAGGCTTGTTGTGTAATGAATCCTCACGGCTCAGGAGTCGCGTATAAAGCTGCAGTGACTGATTCTGGCCACCAGGGGTCTCTGATGTTATCCTTACTTCTGGTCACATGGTGGGGCTGCGTGCAGTTTCCAAGGTTACGGCTGTGACCACCGTGTGTTTTTACACTGTCTGATGGCAGTGAAAACAGCTCTGCCCACAGGGAGGAAAGGCTGCCTCCTGATTGGCTGAATCACCTGCAGGTAGAAGCTATGATGCTGTTTCAGAGCGTTGCAGCTGGTTGGTGATGTGATGAAAACACTGGCAAACATGTTTGTAAATAAAGGTGGCACAACACAAACAAATGATGTCATGTATAAATAAAGCAAAAATAAACAAACAAACAGGTGTTCTTTCTGCTCTTCGTCCTCATTTAACCAGTTAGATCTGTTTAAGTTTGCTTCTAAATGACATCTGACATATAAGGAGGAGGAGGAAGAGGAGGAGGAGGAGGAGGAGGAGGAGGAAGAGGAGGAGGAGGAGGAGGAAGAGGAGGAGGAGGAGGAGGCTGACCTCGGTCTCACCACATCCTCGTGCCTCTGACAGCTTCTTCTCAGAGATCCTTCCTTCAGTCGATCAGGAAAGCAGAGAGAAGTTCTTCAGCTGGAGGTGAGTTCAGATCCTGTCACAGCAGCCTGCCTTTAGAAAACTGAGGATTTACAGATGATTTTCAGGTGATTTACAGGTGATTTTAAGGCATGAACCTCTCTGGTTAGCCTCTGATGGTTCAACAAAGCAGCTGACTGCTGATGAACTTCTGGTTTCTCTGTAAACTCTGCTGTAGGAGCAGCTCTTTATGCTTTATCCCTAACTTATACCCTTTATACCCTAAACTATACCCTAATCCATACTTATACCCTTTATACCCTAACTTATACCCTAATCCATACTTATACCCTTTATACCCTAAACTATACCCTAATCCATACTTATACCCTTTATACCCTAAACTATACCCTAATCCATACTTATACCCTTTATACCCTAAACTCTACCCTGATCCATACTTATACCCTTTATACCCTAAACTCTACCCTGATCCATACTTATACCCTTTATACCCTAAACTCTACCCTAATCCATACTTATACCCTTTATACCCTAAACTCTACCCTGATCCATACTTATACCCTTTATACCCTAAACTCTACCCTAATCCATACTTATACCCTTTATACCCTAAACTCTACCCTAATCCATACTTATACCCTTTATACCCTAAACTCTACCCTAATCCATACTTATACCCTTTATACCCTAAACTCTACCCTAATCCATACTTATACCCTTTATACCCTAAACTCTACCCTAATCCATACTTATACCCTTTATACCCTAAACTCTACCCTAATCCATACTTATACCCTTTATACCCTAAACTCTACCCTAATCCATACTTATACCCTTTATACCCTAAACTCTACCCTAATCCATACTTATACCCTTTATACCCTAAACTCTACCCTAATCCATGCTTATACCCTTTTCAAACTAATGAGAGGATCCTTGGAAAGTTTCAGAGTTACGAAGCTGAATTAGCCTGAAGTATGATGATGAAGCTGCTCATTTGTTCACATGTTCTGTTTTAAACTGATTTCTGCTGAATCACCTGCTGATGGAAACCTAAACCTTTTTATTAGAGACGGAGCATCGCTGTAGCTGTTCAGTTTGGATAAAAACTGTGGCTCTGCCAGCAGGAGAAACTGCTTTAACGGGACACAACTAAGTGTCTGTCTGACAGAGACACGAGGAAACAATGGGGCAAACATCTGTTTCTACAGGCTGGTTGTCATGGACACCGGCATATTAGATTAGAGCTGGTATGAAAACAGCTGACCAGATGTTAGCCCTGAGGGAGACTATTGACAGAAAGGTTTGGTCAAACTGACACAATGAGACCATCTGTGACTCATGAGCAGAAAGTTTAACGCCACACTGCCACAGAAGGAGAAAACCGACCCTGAACAGCGTTTTCTCCATCAACAAGCTGAACAAACTGTCACAGCAGTGAGAATACGCCCACGTGCACGCCCACGCGCACGCTTTATTTCAGAGCCAAGCAGCCGGTTCATCCACAGAAACTCAGTTTCATCTGTTCCAGGAGATCTTTCTGGTGGTGATTAATCAACTGATCAGAAGCTGATGATAAAACTGTGGCTCTTATTGTGAAAAGATTTGCTGTCATTTCCTTCATCCATCCATCCTTCATCCATCCATCCTTCCTTCATCCATCCATCCATCCATCATCCATCATCCATCCATCATCCATCCATCCTTCCATCCATCATCCATCCATCCATCATCCATCCATCCATCCTTCATCCATCCATCCATCCATCATCCATCCATCCATCCATCCATCCTTCATCCATCCATCCATCCATCCATCCTCCATCCTTCATCCATCCTTCATCCATCATCCATCCATCCATCCATCATCCATCCATCCTTCCATCCATCCATTGTCGAGTAGCGGGGGGCGGAGCCTAACTGTCTGTGACCTAACCCTAACCCAGCAGCTGTAATTTCACATTTAGAAAATTATTCCAGTTCCAAAATTCCTATAAAAGTTTTCCTATAAAATGTTTTCTTTAAAAGAAAAAGTTATTGATTACGTATAAGAAAAGTTAAATATTATGAAATATTTACTGAAAATTTAGTTAGAAAGAAATAATGTTTCCTGTTGGCTTCTCCTGCAGAAAATAAAGTTTTAGTTTTTAGAAATTTTAACAGTAAAACCAAATCTATCCTTTATCTGTTCATCCATCATCCATCATCCATCCATCCATCCTTCATCCATCCATCCATCCATCCATCCATCATCCATCCTCCATCCATCTTTCATCCATCCATCCATCCATCCATCATCCATCCATCCATCATCCATCCATCCATCCATCCATCCATCCATCCATCCATCATCCATCATCCATCATCCATCCATCCTTCATCCATCCATCATCCACCATCCATCCATCCTCCAGATGAGTGAGCAGCCTCCTCCGTATCGTCCTTTCTTCCCTGAAGGACCTTCTTCCTCCGGTTTCCCTCCAGGTTTGCTTCTCTCAGACTTTCACTTATCACCATGTTTTCATGTGAAGTTACGTTTAAACTTGACTTTCTGTCCTGTTTCTAAGTTTTTCCTCAGTTTATCTAATCCTGACTCCATCAGTCCGGTAACGGGGGGGCTGGAGCCTATCCTCACCACACCATCCTGCAGCCCCCATAATATAGCATTTATTTCTAAAAATAACAGATATAGTTTAACTGAAGAGTTTAAAACTAAAACACTGCTTTTAACTCAAATCTTTGTTATTTAGCTTTAACCCCATTTTATTTTTATCATCTCTTCCTTGTTGTGATCATGTGACTTCCTGTCTGTCCTTCCAGCCTTCTGCCCTCAGTCAGCCCCTGGCTCCGCCTACCAGGTACCCAGCATGCACTGCAGCGTTCTGACAGACGTCACATGACTGCTGCAGATGAAACATTCATATAATCATGATAATGGCTTCATAAACAGACGACAACTTAGAATAACCGAATGTAGAATCTTTTTTCTAAATGTTTGGACTGTTTTTAATCCTCCGCAGACGTTTCCTCAGACTGTCACAGGTGGAGACCACGCCTACTACCATCCGGGTCATGTGGGACACAACGAAGCCTTAGGGACACAGCCAGGTTACCATGGCAACAAACACGAAGCCCAACACCCACCGAAACACACAGGTCTGTCATTGTCTGTGCGTCATCACAACTTCATTTGCATCCGATGACTGGTTATAGTTATAGTCAGTTTAGTTATAGTCAGTTTAGTTATAGTTAGTTTTAGTTTAGTTATAGTTAGTTTAGTTATAGTTATAGATAGTTATAGTTAGTTTAGTTATAGTTATAGATAGTTATAGTTAGTTTAGTTAGTTTAGTTATAGTTATAGATAGTTAGTTTAGTTATAGATAGTTTAGTTATAGATAGTTATAGTTAGTTTAGTTATAGTTAGTTTAGTTATAGTTAGTTTAGTTATAGTTAGTTTAGTTATAGATAGTTATAGTTATAGATAGTTATAGTCAGTTTAGTTATAGTTAGTTATAGATAGTTATAGTTAGTTTAGTTATAGTTAGTTTAGTTATAGTTAGTTTAGTTATAGTAAGTTTAGTTATAGTTAGTTATAGTAAGTTTAGTTATAGATAGTTATAGTTAGTTTAGTTATAGTTAGTTTAGTTATAGTTAGTTTAGTTATAGTTAGTTATAGTTAGTTTAGTTATAGATATTAGCCTGATTATAGCCTGATGATGTCACACTGACAGTGTACGTGGTGGAGCCGCGCCGCCATCAGGACGATGGCGTTGGCTCGTACCTGGCGGCGTGTTCGGCTGCTCTGTGCTGCTGCTGCCTCTGGGACCTGCTCCATCGCTGAAGACCCTCATCGTCCTCCTCGCCACCTCGCATCACGTTGTTTATGACCTCCATCTTGCTCTGTGGACCCTGATTGGTCACCTTTTGTTTGAAAGACAGCAGAAAAATAAAAGCAGTAATTAAGCATCATTTCTGCGTATTTATTTTGTGTCACTGAGCTGATTTTCATGTTTATTTATGAACAAACAACTGATGTTTATACTTTACAAGTTGAAACGTTTATAAGTTTTGTTAATATTTACAGAATCATAAATTATAAACAACTGGATAATAATGTAGAGACTCAATCTGTGGGTTTCAAGGCAACTGTTCTTAATTAATATTATATGAATTGGACTAATTTGGATTTTAATTCATTGGATTTTGTTGGACTGTGATTGGATGAAAAGGGTTAAAGTTGAAGTGCCGTCAGACAACATTTACTGATGCTGAGCCACTTATTAGAGAGATAATGTGACGGTAAAATCTATTTATCCTGAACAATTTTAACCTTTTTAAAGTGTGATTTATAGCTAATTAACTGGTTACTAAATTAATTAATTAATGGATTATTTTTCCAAGAGTTCTTTTTCTTACAGGTGATATTTTTAAAATAATACATTTAAATATATAAATATATGACTAAGTTCATCTTCTGGGTCAAGTCAAATTAATTTGTAGATTTAATGTACAAAACAATTCAAAGTGCTTTACATAAAATAAAAGCATGAAAGAAGCATCAAGAATACATAAAAGAATATAAATAGAAACAAATAAAACAATTAAAATGAAGTAATATTATCAAAAACAGTCCTGCTTAAAACTCTGGCAGCAGGATGAGCTGCAGATGTTTAGTCCAGTTACGTTTATGCATAAATAAATAATATTTAGCAGCTTTTATCCAAAGTGACTTACAGGTGGGGTAAGGGAGGGTTTAGGGTTAAACCCCTAACCCTTCCCTAAGGGAAGGCACCGCCCCCCCATGCTCCCCAGCTGCTGTGATTGGCTGCCCACCGCTCCAGAGGCATCTGTCTCAGAGTGTGTGACCCTGTGCTGGTCAACAGTTGCCAGCCTGGACGGGTTAAAAGCAAAGTATAAATTCTGTGTGCATGAAGGACCATAAAATCTGACTTTAACCTTCACCCAACCCAGAGTTCAGCTCACCTGATCATCCAGAGACAGGTGAGGAGCAGCTGCCACCATCAGCACGGACAGCTGGTGCATCATGGGAGATTATGGTCAGAGAAGAGGTTAGAGAGGATGAGATGGCTGGTTTCAGGAGTGTTTCCTTTTAGTTGTTTTACTGATAGTGAATCAGGGGAATGTTGCATGTTTACTGTCAGATGGTGGAGGTAAACTAAGAGAAAGTGGTCAGAGCAGCCTTACATTGTAAAGTGTGTAGGAAACTACACCGTTAAGATGGACAAGTTGGAGGAAGTTATGCTCTTTGAGTGTATGTTTGTGGCTCTTAAAAGAGCCGTTGGGTTGGTGGTGGGGGGGCAGTCTAAGCCCTCTCCCCGCGGATGCGGCGGGCCAGCTGGATGTCTTTGGGCATGATGGTGACCCTCTTGGCGTGGATGGCGCACAGGTTGGTGTCCTCGAACAGGCCGACCAGGTAGGCCTCGCTGGCCTCCTGCAGAGCCATGACGGCGGAGCTCTGGAAGCGCAGGTCGGTCTTGAAGTCCTGAGCGATCTCTCGGACCAGCCGCTGGAAGGGCAGCTTGCGGATCAGCAGCTCGGTGGACTTCTGGTAGCGGCGGATCTCCCTCAGAGCCACGGTACCGGGCCTGTAACGGTGAGGCTTCTTCACTCCGCCGGTGGCCGGGGCGCTCTTACGGGCCGCTTTGGTGGCGAGCTGCTTCCTGGGCGCCTTTCCTCCGGTGGATTTACGGGCGGTCTGCTTGGTTCTGGCCATTGTTTTTCCGTCAGTGTCTGAAGCTACGACTGAAAGGAGAATGCTGCCTGAGCGCGAGCAGCGGCTTTTTAAAGAGACTGGCGGAGCGAGGTCAGCCCTGATTGGTTCAGATCAGGAGCCGCGTCAGCTGAAGCTGTTCTGCTATTGGTTGGATTTCAATATTCAAATTAAGGCGCCAAAACGAGCCCAACCAACGGCTCTGGAAAAGTAAAAGAAAAGTAAACCTCTGAGCCTCTATTTCGGATTACTGTCAAATGTTTTACTTCATTTCTTTTGAGCTGTGGTTAAGATCTAAAACTACTTTATCATTAAAGTTCTTTATAATGGTCATTTGTATCATGAAATATTTCAATTAAAATATTTTTTTGCTCAATTTGTTGTTTTTGGATAAATCCATAGAGTCATGGCCGACATCCTTTATATTAACTGAATGATTAGATTTAAAAGGCAAAGACTGTTGATATGTGGTAAAATACAAATAATTTATTCAAACAAGGACCCTCAGTCAGCACAGATTATATACAGGTTAAATTATAAGTTAATATATACTTTAAGGACTTTATTAAATACGATGCTCAGCAATATGCTGTATTTAATATATATTTATATATTTTGTTTAAACTCTAAACTCTAAACAAAGTCAAATAAAAAATTATTGAACAGCAAAAACACAGGATCTAATGAACAGATAACTTTATCATATTTACACCTAGTTTCAGAGCCAAGTTTTAAATCTGTTCTGATTTAAATCAGGTCCGTATGAATCCCTCCATAAATGAAACCATGAAATATTAGTGTAAGCAGGATTTAAAGTGTGAGCACGTGCAGAATGAAAATCCAGATCCAACGCTGCTGTGGTGAATGTGCCACCTTTAAAGTATAATTAAATGTTGTTAAATGTGATTTTATGGTTATAAAGTGGTGTGAATTGAATGAAATATCAGGGCCGGAGGCAGGAGTTGGGTTTAATAATGATGGTTCTGGTCCCATGGTTTCAGAGGCTGTGAAATAGAACAGAAAGGTGTTAAATAATGTGTGGTTTGTGAGTTGAGATTGATGGAGGAAGCGGCTCTCAGAGGAGGGAGTGGTGGCTCTGAAAAGAGCCTTTGGTGGTGGTATGAAGGAGCCGTTTACTTCTTGGCCTTCTTGGCTTTGGGTTTCTTGGCGGCAGTTTTCTTGACTGCGGGCTTCTTGGCCGGAGCCGCTTTGGGCTTCTTGGCCGGAGCAGCTTTGGGCTTCTTGGGGCTCTTCTTGGCTGCCACCTTTTTAACGGCTTTCTTGGCCGGAGCCTTCTTGGGGGACTTCTTGGCTGCTGCGGGTTTCTTGGCGGCGGGCTTCTTGGCCGCGGTGGTCTTCTTGGCGGCGGGCTTCTTGGCTTTAACGGGAGCCTTCTTCTTCACCACCTTCTTGACTGGTTTGGCGGCTTTGGGCTCCTTCTTGGCCAGCTTGAAGGAGCCGGAGGCCCCGGTCCCTTTGGTCTGGCTCAGGGTTCCCTTGGTGACCAGCTTGGTGACGGCGGTGTTGATCCGTTTGTTGGCCTTGGTCACATCGACGCCTTTCCCGGCCAGCACCTTCTTCAGCGCCGCCAGAGACATGCCTTTGCGCTCCTTGGACTCGGCCACGGCGGCCACGATGAGTTTGGGGAGGCTGGGTCCGTCCTTCTTGGCCCGGGGGGCGGCCTTCTTCTTGGGGGCTTTGGCCGGAGCCTTGGCCGGTGCGGCTGCTGGAGCTTCTTCTGCCATGTTTGCGTGTCGCTTCTTCGCTGTTCGTGTGAACGTGTCCGAGCTCGCGACAGGAGGCGGGACTTATAACACACATGAGAACCGTGGAGAAGCAACGCGCTCCGCCGCTCTGCTTCCGCCTCAAACGTGGCCACACTTGTGTTTTCTCCGACACTTTCCCCCCGAAAAATCCTCCCAAAACAACCGTTTTTCAGCGCAGTTGTTACCGGAGCGGGAAGGAAAGTCTGTTCCCTCCAAACTGAGCTCATGTGTGGCTTCCAGGACTTTTCCTCTCCGTCTCAGGAGGCTTCAAACCTCTCGGATACTCGACGGGTTTGAGCAGCGATCAGCGACTTTTCTCCACATTTAGTCCCCTAAAATGTCTAAAAACGGATTGTGTGAAATGCAACGGCGGTGTTCCCGTTAGCAGAGACGCCGGTGGACAGAATCAGGGTGAAATGGCTGCTGTGGGGTGAATAGTTGGGTTTTAACGGGGGAACTTTTCGCTGGCAGTAAACACACGGACTCTGGCGGTGAATAAGCCGGTTAGGACTCGCGTCTCTGATGGATCATCAGAACAAACTTCCCGTTTCCACCAAATGTGGGATTAACACGAAGGACTGACAGAAAGTTTAATTTCCCCCTGATTCTGGACTTCATTAAAGCACTTTTTGTTTCTTCTGCTGATCAGAAATCAGATTTAAAGTCATTGATCAATAATGTTCCAACAGAACAGTTGAAGCTCAGTTTTCTCTTTGTCCAGCTCGAAGTTTGAACTCAGCTGGGATCTGATGAGTATTTGATATTTCATTTAAAGTTATTTTAAGACTTTTTAAACATGTAAAAAAACACTTCAAGAAATATTCAGAGGAATCTGTGAAAAATGTGAAAGTCTCAGAGGAATGAGAACTTCTCATAAAGCAGGTGATTGTTAGACTGAATAAAAGGACTCATTTGGTGCTGAAACACATTCATTATCACCTCCAAGAAGAAAAGCTCCATCAGTTCCTGGATGAATAGATTCTGAGCCGAACATGATTCAGGACTCAGTGACTGATCTGCAGAGGAGGTGGAATCAGTTCGGTTCTGATGACAAACAGGAACTTTATCTGCATCATCTCTTTGTTCAGAGGTCTTCAGTCACTTCATCATTTCATCTTTCCTCAGAAACCTTTCAGGAAATCATCTGACTGATTATTTAATGAAGATAGAAAAGGTTAAACTGGTTATTTTAGAACAAACATCACCGGGAAAACACACCAAACGTTGTTCAAAGCTGCTCGGCCCCCATCGGGTTAGTAGCTTTTCCTATTACCTTTATTTTTATTATCATTGTTATTATTGTTATTCCTCTACTTTTCCATGCAAAAGAAGTCTATGAGTTATGGGTAATTAAGTATTTTCATGCCCAAACTGAAGTCTCTGGCTCCACCAACACGTCAAACTTTCAGGTCCATTCAGGTGTATAACTTTGGACTCATTGATCCAGATTTCACAAATGGATCATGACGAGTCCAACGATGACTTTAATTTAACACGAAAATTGGCACCGAGTATCGCTGGACGAATCTGCACAAACTGTAGGAGATGGATTTCTCAATTTCAACTTTATTCACCCACTACAACCTTTTCCACGGGGCTTGACACATAAAATCTTCAAACCAAGCCTCATAAAAGTTATTGTGTATTTTTTAAATTTCGCTTCCGTTTGCCCGTAGCAGCCCATCAAAGCCAAACAGGAAGTGAGGACAGATATCTCTGTGATGCATTGATGCTCTGTGTTTGCCAATAACTCGACCTTTGAGCTCCAGCTGGACCAGAAGCTGGACCCAGCCTGAAGCCCAGAGGTTCAGGTGGACCAGAAGCTGGACCCAGCCTGAAGCCCAGAGGTTCAGCCTGTGGACCAGAAGCTGGACCCAGCCTGAAGCCCAGAGGTTCCGCCTGTGGACCAGAAGCTGGACCCAGCCTGAAGCCCAGAGGTTCAGCCTGTGGACCAGAAGCTGGACCCAGCCTGAAGCCCAGAGCTTCAGGTGGACCAGAAGCTGGACCCAGCCTGAAGCCCAGAGGTTCAGCCTGTGGTCATACTGCTGTAGAACAGCAGGTTCTGACGGACCTTTCTCACAGCTCATGTTGTATTATGAGCGTATCTGAGGTTGAGAGTAAAAATCTGTCACAGTCAGGTTTGTGTTTCCCACAGGCTGCAATATGTAGAATATTAAGTTTATTAAAACATGTTAACTATTCAAAAACACTGTCCTCATATTTATGAATCTGTCAGTAATAACCCGGTCCATAATGGACGGGATTATTATTCTAAACATGACATGATAATAAAAGCAGTTGTGATGTTCAGGAGGTTCTTAAAGGAGATAAAAACTGAAGCTTCTTCCTTTAGTTGCAACTATATTCTTGCATTTCTACATGCTATTCGTGTGGATGGGTTGTCATGACAGCGATCTGCAGTTCAGCTGCAGATATCCACTCTGTGAAGAATCAGCATCAGTTTTATGGATCAATATTCAGGACAGTTGATGGTACTTCAGGTTACTCCATACTTTGCCACCCTGCGCTCCTCAGAGGAGGGGGGGCTTAAAAAGAGGCTTCATGTTGTTATTGGCTGGTCAGAGATCAGTGTAGCAGACATCCACGGCGGAACAAACGTGCTCTGCGTAGGTAACTGCGTCACGGACGACGGTTTTAGTGATTCCCTGGATGTTATCACGGAGAACTTTCCGCTGCTGTTGACCGAGTTACTCCCCCTTATTACCCCCCCCCCCCCCCCGCCGCTCATTGCTGTCTGGAAACAAAGTGATAAACACCTAATCTCTGCGGACGTAAAAGAAAGCAGCCAGCCAGAGCCAACGGGTTCACATACCACAGAAGAAGAAACAGACAAAATAATATTAAAAAAGGTTCAACAGAAACCTGGAGCAGGTTTAAGAATAGTTTCTTTAGCAGAATCTTTATCAGTGAGCGGTTTCATGCTGAATAGATGTGAACAATCCCGATAAATTAGCTTTTATGAAAACTTCCTCCATTTAAAAGTGGAATCTGGTAAATTATAATGGGCCCAAAACTATGAGCCGATGTTTGCATGTTGAATAAATGGAGTCCGGCTGTGGAAGTCAGATATGGATCAGATCTCCTGAACATAATAATATAACCATGAAGGCCTTTGCTCGGTCAGAGGTTTGTGCGGCTCTTAAAAGAGCCTTTGGGTTGGTGGTTATCAGCGGGCTTTACTTGGCCTTGGCGGCCTTCTCGGTCTTCTTGGGCAGCAGCACCGCCTGGATGTTGGGCAGCACGCCGCCCTGAGCGATGGTGACCCCCCCCAGCAGCTTGTTGAGCTCCTCGTCGTTGCGGACAGCCAGCTGCAGGTGGCGGGGGATGATCCTGGTCTTCTTGTTGTCGCGGGCAGCGTTTCCAGCCAGCTCCAGGATCTCAGCGGTCAGATACTCCAGAACAGCCGCCAGATAGACGGGAGCTCCGGCACCGACCCGCTGGGCATAGTTTCCTTTGCGGAGCAGCCTGTGGACACGGCCGACGGGGAACTGGAGCCCGGCCCGGGAGGAGCGGGTCTTTGCCTTGGCTCTGGCTTTGCCGCCGGTCTTTCCTCTTCCAGACATGATGAGAGCAGTGATTCCTTTCTTTGAGGAGGAGAAAACTCGATATGAAGCCAAACACAGCCACGCCACGACATATATAGAGGAGCAGCTCCTCGCTCATTGGCCAGAGAGAGCGTTAACTGCCGTCGTCCAATCACAGAACAGCTACGTCACACTTGCATATTAATGAGCAAACTTCCCTGAACGCAGCCGGAGGTTTACCGCCAATAAACGGAATTAAACTTAAATCAGAGTTTATAAGTGTTTTAGAGTCATATCAAACTAATAATACATTCTAAACAAGTTATTGGAGCACTGGCTTTTGTTATTGTACAGTTTGGTCCAATTCATCACTAATCAAACATAAGAAAACTGCAATTTATACAAAACAAAGCTGCACGCGCTGCACTTACAGGCGAAAGAAGCGCGAATATTCGTAAAATGGGTCAGTCTTTGTTGGCTGGATGTTAAGCACAGATTGTTGTATCTGTTGATGATATTTATTAGAAACATTATAGCAACATAAATCCATATATTTTATACAGAAAATTATCTTTAATTCTACATAGAAAATCTGATCTTTTAGTTCAGATTTATATAATTATGCTGCTCATAATAGGGCTCTTTCTCCATCTACAGTATTATATAGAGCTCTGAAGGAGTGGAATGACCTCCTGAATTTTGTTACACAACAAAGAAACATGGTCAGTTTTTAGAGATTATTATTCAGATCATTAGTGTAAAGTGGGTCCTCCTACATCTGTGTCCCTGTTGCACTGATGGAAAGGACTCCCTCCCTCTTTAATCAGCTCTGACTTTGTGCATGATGCTGGAGATTAAACGCATTCAGCTTTTGTTCTGACTTTATGTAAGTCTGAAAGCTCTAGCACTAAACAGAGGGACGGCAGCTCTGTGATGTGAGCTCTAATGCACAGGGTCTCTTTCCTCACACTGTCTTGTTGTTTTTGAGGCTGCTGAACTTGTTGGAAACTACATGGATGATAAGCTGTTTCTCTGCTCTCTAAAACCAATGTCTTGTCTTGTTCTTCCCATGCTTGGGCGCCATCTTGCCTCTCTAACCCTGTCATGTGGAGGCGTGTCGAAGCTGGACTGAAACTGAGCCTGACACTGAGACCATGAAGCCGGTTCTAACATCTGATCCACAGACTCTGTCAGAGCCGCTCAGGGAAAGTTTCGGGTCTGCAGACGTTTCCGGCTGGTTCTGCAGTTTAATAATAGCAGCCGTGAGAGGCTATCAGAACTGAAACTCTGAGTATTTATTTAGTTCCACATGCAGAAACTCACGGTGTGGTCGGATGGGCGTCATTGTGGTCAGCTTGTTTCTGATCTTGTTTTCTGCTTGTCTCAGTCTGCGTCAGCATCATTTACAGACCCTGGTTCTGCAGCCCAGGCTGATCGCTGACATCGTCCCGACAGCTGGAGACAGCTCTCACAGGTAGGAAACACTCGGTACCACACTGCCTGGGTTCAGGATCCAGGTGCTCGGTGCAGAAATGACTCGGAACATTTAAATGTTCATGGTTCAGGACCTCCTGAGTCCTGCTGGACGGATCAAAGAGGGTCCAGCTGGGATGTGTGACTAACTGGAATCTCTGTCTTCTTCATATGTTTAAATGTTCAAACAGTTTATGGAGAACAGACAGAAAGGAACCAGCATGAAGAGTTAGCGATAGGTTTCAGATGTTTGATGGAAATTATAGCACAGAAATGTGTGAAATGTGTGGGTGAAGCAGCCCAGAGATGTTTTACTGAAGCTGAACTGAGTGTTAGACATGAGAGGAAGTTTCTACTCTGATGATCTGTGGCAGAAACTGAAGGAGGAAGTCGGCCGATCCCAGACTGTAGTGAAACCACATGGAAAACTTCTGTTACATCTACAGTCCTGCTGTCAGGCCCCAGCACCAATAAGTTGCTTTGGAAAGGAGTGATGATGATCAATATTTCTGTCTGCTATAAGTTTTTCAGAAAGAAACCACCAGCAACTCAAATGGGAAAAGCTGCAGTTTATCTGCAGCTGGCCTTAAACTGCAGCTGGCCTTAAACTGCAGCTGGCCTTAAACTGCAGCTGGCCTTAAACTGCAGCTGGCCTTAAACTGCAGCTGGCCTTAAACTGCAGCTGGCCTTAAACTGCAGCTGGCCTTAAACTGCAGCTGGCTTTAAACTGCAGCTGTCCTTAAACTGCAGCTGGCCTTAAACTGCAGCTGGCCTTAAACTGCAGCTGGCCTTAAACTGCAGCAGGCCTTAAACTGCAGCAGGCCTTAAACTGCAGCTGGCCTTAAACTGCAGCTGGCCTTAAACTGCAGCTGGCCTTAAACTGCAGCAGGCCTTAAACTGCAGCAGGCCTTAAACTGCAGCAGGCCTTAAACTGCAGCTGGCCTTAAACTGCAGCTGGAGTTAAACTGCAGCAGGCGTTAAACTGCAGCTGGCCTTAAACTGCAGCAGGCCTTAAACTGCAGCAGGCCTTAAACTGCAGCTGGCCTTAAACTGCAGTTGGCCTTAAACTGCAGCTGGCGTTAAACTGCAGCAGGCCTTAAACTGCAGCTGGCCTTAAACTGCAGCTGGCCTTAAACTGCAGCTGGCCTTAAACTGCAGCTGGCCTTAAACTGCAGCAGGCCTTAAACTGCAGCTGGCCTTAAACTGCAGCTGGCCTTAAACTGCAGCTGGCCTTAAACTGCAGCTGGCCTTAAACTGCAGCTGGAGTTAAACTGCAGCTGGCCTTAAACTGCAGCTGGAGTTAAACTGCAGCAGGCCTTAAACTGCAGCTGGAGTTAAACTGCAGCTGGCCTTAAACTGCAGCTGGCCTTAAACTGCAGCTGGCCTTAAACTGCAGCTGGCCTTAAACTGCAGCTGGCCTTAAACTGCAGCTGGAGTTAAACTGCAGCTGGCCTTTAACTGCAGCTGGCCTTAAACTGCAGCTGGCCTTAAACTGCAGCTGGAGTTAAACTGCAGCTGGCCTTAAACTGCAGCTGGCCTTAAACTGCAGCTGGAGTTAAACTGCAGCTGGCCTTAAACTGCAGCTGGCCTTAAACTGCAGCTGGCCTTAAACTGCAGCTGGCCTTAAACTGCAGCTGGCGTTAAACTGCAGCTGGCCTTAAACTGCAGCTGGAGTTAAACTGCAGCTGGCCTTAAACTGCAGCTGACCTTAAACTGCAGCAGGCCTTAAACTGCAGCTGGAGTTAAACTGCAGCTGGCCTTAAACTGCAGCTGGCCTTAAACTGCAGCTGGCCTTAAACTGCAGCTGGCCTTAAACTGCAGCTGGAGTTAAACTGCAGCTGGCCTTAAACTGCAGCTGGCCTTAAACTGCAGCTGGCCTTAAACTGCAGCTGGCCTTAAACTGCAGCTGGCCTTAAACTGCAGCTGGCCTTAAACTGCAGCTGACCTTAAACTGCAGCTGGCCTTAAACTGCAGCTGGCCTTAAACTGCAGCTGGCCTTAAACTGCAGCAGGCCTTAAACTGCAGCTGGCCTTAAACTGCAGCTGGCCTTAAACTGCAGCTGGCCTTAAACTGCAGCTGACCTTAAACTGCAGCTGGCCTTAAACTGCAGCTGGCCTTAAACTGCAGCTGACCTTAAACTGCAGCTGGCCTTAAACTGCAGCTGACCTTAAACTGCAGCTGGCCTTAAACTGCAGCTGGCCTTAAACTGCAGCTGGCCTTAAACTGCAGCTGACCTTAAACTGCAGCTGGCCTTAAACTGCAGCTGGCCTTAAACTGCAGCTGGCCTTAAACTGCAGCTGGCCTTAAACTGCAGCAGGCCTTAAACTGCAGCTGGCCTTAAACTGCAGCTGGAGTTAAACTGCAGCTGGCCTTAAACTGCAGCTGACCTTAAACTGCAGCTGGCCTTAAACTGCAGCTGACCTTAAACTGCAGCTGGCCTTAAACTGCAGCTGGCCTTAAACTGCAGCTGGCCTTAAACTGCAGCTGACCTTAAACTGCAGCTGGCCTTAAACTGCAGCTGGCCTTAAACTGCAGCTGGCCTTAAACTGCAGCAGGCCTTAAACTGCAGCTGGCCTTAAACTGCAGCTGGCCTTAAACTGCAGCTGGCCTTAAACTGCAGCTGGCCTTAAACTGCAGCTGGAGTTAAACTGCAGCTGGCCTTAAACTGCAGCTGGAGTTAAACTGCAGCAGGCCTTAAACTGCAGCTGGAGTTAAACTGCAGCTGGCCTTAAACTGCAGCTGGCCTTAAACTGCAGCTGGCCTTAAACTGCAGCAGGCCTTAAACTGCAGCTGGCCTTAAACTGCAGCTGGCCTTAAACTGCAGCTGGCCTTAAACTGCAGCTGGCCTTAAACTGCAGCTGGAGTTAAACTGCAGCTGGCCTTAAACTGCAGCTGGCCTTAAACTGCAGCTGGCCTTAAACTGCAGCTGTCCTTAAACTGCAGCTGTCCTTAAACTGCAGCTGGCCTTAAACTGCAGCTGGCCTTAAACTGCAGCTGGAGTTAAACTGCAGCTGGCCTTAAACTGCAGCTGGCCTTAAACTGCAGCTGGCCTTAAACTGCAGCTGGCCTTAAACTGCAGCTGGCCTTAAACTGCAGCTGGCCTTAAACTGCAGCTGGCCTTAAACTGCAGCTGGCCTTAAACTGCAGCTGGCCTTAAACTGCAGCTGGAGTTAAACTGCAGCTGGCCTTAAACTGCAGCTGGCGTTTAACTGCAGCTGGCCTTAAACTGCAGCTGGCCTTAAACTGCAGCTGGCCTTAAACTGCAGCTGGCCTTAAACTGCAGCTGGCCTTAAACTGCAGCTGGCCTTTAACTGCAGCTGGCCTTAAACTGCAGCTGGCCTTAAACTGCAGCTGGAGTTAAACTGCAGCTGGCCTTAAACTGCAGCTGGAGTTAAACTGCAGCAGGCCTTAAACTGCAGCTGGAGTTAAACTGCAGCTGGCCTTAAACTGCAGCTGGCCTTAAACTGCAGTTGGTCTTAAACTGCAGCTGGCCTTAAACTGCAGTTGGTCACCGATCAGGAACAGGTATGTTCATTCCTCATCTTGTCTGTGTGTAAAATGCAAATCATAAAACTGTATTTCGTTCCAAGTTAAGCAAAGAAGGACAAACAAAGTTCATCACAGAGTGAGGAAGTTGTGTTAAAGTCAAACCAAAGGGACCCAGCCTTCTGTGAGTGCTCCTGTGGTCGATAAAGCTGACATTCATACGTGACCAAAAGTTTCCTCAGAAACACATCCTCCTGCTGGTCGTGATGATCTGAGAGCAGACGTTCAGTGCAGAAAAAGAGGAATCATGAGTGGCAGAAGAAGCCCTGAGCGAGTCAAACCGAAGGCGTCAGAGGTTATATCTGCAGGCCGATGCATTCCTCCATCACCTCCTGAAAAACACTGGAGGCCGATGCATTCCTCCATCACCTCCTGAAAAACACTGGAGGCCGATGCATTCCTCCATCACCTCCTGAAAAACACTGGAGGCCGATGCATTCCTCCATCACCTGCTGAAAAACACTGGAGGCCGATGCATTCCTCCATCACCTGCTGAAAAACACTGGAGGCCGATGCATTCCTCCATCACCTGCTGAAAAACACTGGAGGCCGATGCATTCCTCCATCACCTGCTGAAAAACACTGGAGGCCGATGCATTCCTCCATCACCTGCTGAAAAACACTGGAGGCCGATGCATTCCTCCATCACCTCCTGAAAAACACTGGAGGCCGATGCATTCCTCCATCACCTGCTGAAAAACACTGGAGGCCGATGCATTCCTCCATCACCTGCTGAAAAACACTGGAGGCCGATGCATTCCTCCATCACCTGCTGAAAAACACTGGAGGCCGATGCATTCCTCCATCACCTGCTGAAAAACACTGGAGGCCGATGCATTCCTCCATCACCTGCTGAAAAACACTGGAGGCCGATGCATTCCTCCATCACCTGCTGAAAAACACTGGAGGCCGATGCATTCCTCCATCACCTGCTGAAAAACACTGGAGGCCGATGCATTCCTCCATCACCTGCTGAAAAACACTGCAGGCCGATGCATTCCTCCATCACCTCCTGAAAAACACTGGAGGCCGATGCATTCCTCCATCACCTCCTGAAAAACACTGGAGGCCGATGCATTCCTCCATCACCTCCTGAAAAACACTGGAGGCCGATGCATTCCTCCATCACCTGCTGAAAAACACTGGAGGCCGATGCATTCCTCCATCACCTCCTGAAAAACACTGGAGGCCGATGCATTCCTCCATCACCTGCTGAAAAACACTGGAGGCCGATGCATTCCTCCATCACCTGCTGAAAAACACTGCAGGCCGATGCATTCCTCCATCACCTCCTGAAAAACACTGGAGGCCGATGCATTCCTCCATCACCTCCTGAAAAACACTGGAGGCCGATGCATTCCTCCATCACCTCCTGAAAAACACTGGAGGCCGATGCATTCCTCCATCACCTGCTGAAAAACACTGGAGGCCGATGCATTCCTCCATCACCTCCTGAAAAACACTGGAGGCCGATGCATTCCTCCATCACCTGCTGAAAAACACTGGAGGCCGATGCATTCCTCCATCACCTCCTGAAAAACACTGGAGGCCGATGCATTCCTCCATCACCTCCTGAAAAACACTGGAGGCCGATGCATTCCTCCATCACCTGCTGAAAAACACTGCAGGCCGATGCATTCCTCCATCACCTGCTGAAAAACACTGGCCGATGCATTCCTCCATCACCTGCTGAAAAACACTGGAGGCCGATGCATTCCTCCATCACCTGCTGAAAAACACTGGAGGCCGATGCATTCCTCCATCACCTGCTGAAAAACACTGGAGGCCGATGCATTCCTCCATCACCTGCTGAAAAACACTGGAGGCCGATGCATTCCTCCATCACCTGCTGAAAAACACTGCAGGCCGATGCATTCCTCCATCACCTGCTGAAAAACACTGGAGGCCGATGCATTCCTCCATCACCTGCTGAAAAACACTGGAGGCAGATGCATTCCTCCATCACCTGCTGAAAAACACTGGAGGCCGATGCATTCCTCCATCACCTGCTGAAAAACACTGGCCGATGCATTCCTCCATCACCTGCTGAAAAACACTGGAGGCCGATGCATTCCTCCATCACCTCCTGAAAAACACTGGAGGCCGATGCATTCCTCCATCACCTGCTGAAAAACACTGGAGGCCGATGCATTCCTCCATCACCTGCTGAAAAACACTGGAGGCCGATGCATTCCTCCATCACCTCCTGAAAAACACTGGAGGCCGATGCATTCCTCCATCACCTGCTGAAAAACACTGGAGGCCGATGCATTCCTCCATCACCTGCTGAAAAACACTGGAGGCCGATGCATTCCTCCATCACCTGCTGAAAAACACTGGAGGCCGATGCATTCCTCCATCACCTGCTGAAAAACACTGGAGGCCGATGCATTCCTCCATCACCTGCTGAAAAACACTGGAGGCCGATGCATTCCTCCATCACCTGCTGAAAAACACTGGAGGCCGATGCATTCCTCCATCACCTGCTGAAAAACACTGGAGGCCGATGCATTCCTCCATCACCTGCTGAAAAACACTGGAGGCCGATGCATTCCTCCATCACCTGCTGAAAAACACTGGAGGCCGATGCATTCCTCCATCACCTGCTGAAAAACACTGGAGGCCGATGCATTCCTCCATCACCTGCTGAAAAACACTGGCCGAATTACACTGGAGGCCGATGCATTCCTCCATCACCTCCTGAAAAACACTGGAGGCCGATGCATTCCTCCATCACCTGCTGAAAAACACTGGAGGCCGATGCATTCCTCCATCACCTGCTGAAAAACACTGGCCGAATTACACTGGAGGCCGATGCATTCCTCCATCACCTCCTGAAAAACACTGGAGGCCGATGCATTCCTCCATCACCTGCTGAAAAACACTGGAGGCCGATGCATTCCTCCATCACCTGCTGAAAAACACTGGCCGAATTACACTGGAGGCCGATGCATTCCTCCATCACCTCCTGAAAAACACTGGAGGCCGATGCATTCCTCCATCACCTCCTGAAAAACACTGGAGGCCGATGCATTCCTCCATCACCTCCTGAAAAACACTGGAGGCCGATGCATTCCTCCATCACCTGCTGAAAAACACTGGAGGCCGATGCATTCCTCCATCACCTGCTGAAAAACACTGGAGGCCGATGCATTCCTCCATCACCTGCTGAAAAACACTGGAGGCCGATGCATTCCTCCATCACCTGCTGAAAAACACTGGAGGCCGATGCATTCCTCCATCACCTGCTGAAAAACACTGGCCGAATTACACTGGAGGCCGATGCATTCCTCCATCACCTCCTGAAAAACACTGGAGGCCGATGCATTCCTCCATCACCTGCTGAAAAACACTGGAGGCCGATGCATTCCTCCATCACCTGCTGAAAAACACTGGAGGCCGATGCATTCCTCCATCACCTCCTGAAAAACACTGGAGGCCGATGCATTCCTCCATCACCTCCTGAAAAACACTGGAGGCCGATGCATTCCTCCATCACCTGCTGAAAAACACTGGAGGCCGATGCATTCCTCCATCACCTGCTGAAAAACACTGGAGGCCGATGCATTCCTCCATCACCTGCTGAAAAACACTGGAGGCCGATGCATTCCTCCATCACCTGCTGAAAAACACTGGAGGCCGATGCATTCCTCCATCACCTGCTGAAAAACACTGGAGGCCGATGCATTCCTCCATCACCTCCTGAAAAACACTGGAGGCCGATGCATTCCTCCATCACCTGCTGAAAAACACTGGAGGCCGATGCATTCCTCCATCACCTGCTGAAAAACACTGGCCGAATTACACTGGAGGCCGATGCATTCCTCCATCACCTCCTGAAAAACACTGGAGGCCGATGCATTCCTCCATCACCTGCTGAAAAACACTGGAGGCCGATGCATTCCTCCATCACCTGCTGAAAAACACTGGCCGAATTACACTGGAGGCCGATGCATTCCTCCATCACCTCCTGAAAAACACTGGAGGCCGATGCATTCCTCCATCACCTCCTGAAAAACACTGGAGGCCGATGCATTCCTCCATCACCTGCTGAAAAACACTGGAGGCCGATGAAACACAGTGGAAACACTGCTGAGACGTGGACAGTGCAGGCGATGATGTGCTGAAAATCAGGCTGCGTCTGAAAGACTTTTATTGTAAAATGTTGTGTTTTTAGTGTTTGAGATTGTCATCAAAGTTCTGTAAAGAGGCTGTAAGCAGCATGTTGTTACAGCATGTGGACAGACCAGCTCACCACCTGAGCCATGGTCCAAAGTCCTGATGAAAACACACACTGTGACCGCTGACAGCGGGCGTTTCCTCTCCACAGAGAGTGGGCGGAGCCAGCAGAGTCCTGCAGCTGCAGAGGCAGACGGCAGCCATGCTGTCCCTGGTCTGGCTGTCGATGCTGATGATGATGAAGATGATGAAGGCTGGCGGTGAGTGGCCGGAGCTTCTTTAAACAGCAGAGCACAAAGGTTCATGTCTGATTCTGAGATAAAACTCCCAGAGTCCATTTCACAACCAGCCAATCACAGAGCTTCATTTTCGACAAAACAAACTAAAACTCTGAGCAAAGATGTCTTCATCTGTATGGCAACAGCAGCAAAGGCTGATGGGTAAAAAAGTCAATCAACAGAACGTGCACCTGGTGGACAGGTGAGGTACTGACAGCTCACATTTTGTCTTTTTGTGACCTCTGACCCGGCTTCCTCTGCAGAGGTCATCACAGTTCACAAAAGCAGTGGTGACAGCGTCGTGCTGCCGTCCGGCCGGCTGAGGGGAACTGCAGAGGTGGACTACAGGTGGACTCACCTCCACCTGCTGCTCAACAATAAGACGACCAGCTGTCACCACGGCCGCTGCGAGCTGCTGAGCGACGGCTCACTGAGATTCAGCCGAGTTCAGGCCGAAGACTCAGGGACCTACACCCTGGAAGTGTTTGATGAAGCAGGAAACAAAGAGGATAAGAAGGTGTTCGTGCTGCAGGTAACAGGTGAGACTCCAAACCCCAACTAAAACCAAGAAAACGTCCAGCAGACCTCCAACCAATGAGTTCAAACTCCCAGCTACATTCAGAACAACCACCAGTATCAGGTTTCATTGTCTAACAGCCGCTGTGTGTCCTCAGAGACCAGCAGCAGTGTGAGCTCATTAGTCATCATCCCCTGCTTCCTCCTGCTGTTTCTGCTGCTGCTCTTCATCATCCTCTTCATTCTGTGGAGGAGAAGGACTCAGAGGACCATGAGCTCAGGTGCAGCAGCCAATCACAGACTGACTTAGAGATTATTTACAAGCACTTCAGAAGAAACACATTAACTGTATCCTCTGCTCTTCTTCAGGCCAAACGGAGGAGAACGTCTATGTGGTGATGCACGGTAACCATGGCAAAAAGGGGAAACATGAGGGGGGGGAGGGGCACCAGAAGCAGGAGGGATCTCTTGGTGGTACGTAAACACTGACAGAAACATAAAGTCCAGCTTCTTTCATCAGTCTGACTAACAACAAAGTTCTGTTGAGTCTGTTATCATCTTAAATACAAATTCAGTGTCATCAGTTCAGTTTGTTTCAGTTTAGATACCTTCAGTTTGTTTCAGTTTGTTTCAGTTTGTTTCAGTTTGTCTCAGTTTAGATACCTTCAGTTTGTCTCAGTTTAGATACCTTCAGTTTGTCTCAGTTTGGTTCAGTTTAGATACCTTCAGTTTGTTTCAGTTTGGTTCAGTTTAGATACCTTCAGTTTGTTTCAGTTTGTTTCAGTTTGTCTCAGTTTAGATACCTTCAGTTTGGTTCAGTTTAGATACCTTCAGTTTGGTTCAGTTTAGATACCTTCAGTTTGGTTCAGTTTGTTTCAGTTTGTCTCAGTTTAGATACCTTCACTTTGTCTCAGTTTAGATACCTTCAGTTTGGTTCAGTTTAGATACCTTCAGTTTGGTTCAGTTTAGATACCTTCAGTTTGGTTCAGTTTGTTTCAGTTTGTCTCAGTTTAGATACCTTCACTTTGTCTCAGTTTAGATACCTTCAGTTTGTCTCAGTTTAGATACCTTCAGTTTGTCTCAGTTTAGATACCTTCAGTTTGTCTCAGTTTAGATACCTTCAGTTTGGTTCAGTTTAGATACCTTCAGTTTGTCTCAGTTTAGATACCTTCAGTTTGTCTCAGTTTAGATACCTTCAGTTTGTTTCACTTTGTTTCAGTTTAGATACCTTCAGTTTGTTTCAGTTACCTTCAGTTTGTCTCAGTTTAGATACCTTCAGTTTGGTTCAGTTTAGATACCTTCACTTTGTCTCAGTTTAGATACCTTCAGTTTGTCTCAGTTTGTTTCAGTTTAGATACCTTCAGTTTGTCTCAGTTTAGATACCTTCAGTTTGTCTCAGGTTAGATACCTTCAGTTTGGTTCAGTTTGTCTCAGTTTAGATACCTTCAGTTTGTCTCAGTTTGTTTCAGTTTAGATACCTTCAGTTTGTCTCAGTTTAGATACCTTCAGTTTGTCTCAGGTTAGATACCTTCAGTTTGTCTCAGTTTGTCTCAGTTTAGATACCTTCAGTTTGTCTCAGGTTAGATACCTTCAGTTTGTCTCAGTTTAGATACCTTCAGTTTGTCTCAGTTTAGATACCTTTACAACTTGTTGTGGAGGAAAGACCAGAGCAGTCCGACTCATCTGGGCATCATGCAAAGAATCCCAAAGACAGCAGATTATAGTATCATCTGATACTTTCCAAAGCCCAATTTCTCTCTGATGCCGCTGTGTCTTGGATTTGCAGAAACATCTTCTGTAGTTGACCTTACCAGAGACCTTTACCCTGACCCTAAACAGTCTGTGGCACTGCTCCCTCCCACAAACTTTTAGTCAGTTTCAAAGAATTCACTGAACTCAGGAAACTTTAATGACGTTTTCCCTGCTGTGTTTGATCTGCATTTACAACCAGACTTCTTAAAAAGTTGGGGACTCCAGGTTTTTTGCTTTGTTTATGCATTTAGCAGACAGTCTTATCCAGAGTAATTTACAGGTAAGCAGATAGGGTGGGGGAGTCTTACCTAAGGACCCCTACTGGAGGCAATACCTTTCATGCAGGGGATTTGAACCCAGGTCTCCCACACAAGAGGTAATGGTAATGTAATCATACCACTACACCATCCAGTCCCCAGGTAACATACAAAGTAAAAACTGTGTAATGGTTTTCATACTAGAAACCTTTGTTCAAAGCGACTTACAAATGAGGATAAAACATAACAGCCAACATCAAAGCTAACAATAAGCTACCAGTCAGGCTCTGTCAGAGGTGTAGAGATAGGGTGCAGCCATAGAGGGATGTACAGAAAGAGAAGTGCAGTAGAGGCGGTAGGGAAGTACAGGGCAAGAGTTAGGGTAGGGGATGCATGCTTTTTTTTCGGCTGATAGAAGACCAGACGCGCTGCTGCATTCTGGACGGATGGTGGAGCTCCTCCCCCGGATGGTGGAGCTCCTCCCCCGGATGGTGGAGCTCCTCCCCCGGATGGTGGAGCCCCTCCCCCGGATGGTGGAGCTCCTCCCCCGGATGGTGGAGCTCCTCCCCCCGGATGGTGGAGCTCCTCCCCTGGATGATGGAGCTCCTCCCTCCGGATGGTGGAGCTCCTCCCCCCGGATGATGGAGCTCCTCCCCCCGGATGATGGAGCTCCTCCCCCCGGATGGTGGAGCTCCTCCCCTATCTCTAAGGCTGAGCCCCGCCCCCCTCTGAAGGAAACTCATTTCAGCCGCTTGTATCCACGACCTCCTTCTTTGGGTCAGAACCCAGATCTGTGAGCTCAGGTGAGGGTTGGAACAAAGATGGAGCAGGAACCTGAAAGCTTCTCCTTCCGGCTCAGCTTCACCAAACGGACCGGAGCAGCGCCCTCATTACTGCTGACGAAGCCCCGATCCGTCTGTCCATCTCTGATCCAACTCACCATCACTGAGAACCAGAACCAGAGATGCTGAAACTGCTCCAGCTGAGGCAGAGACTCATCCCGACCCGGAGGTTCAGAACCAGGTCCAGAGATGCTGAAACTGCTCCAGCTGAGGCAGAGACTCATCCCGACCCGGAGGTTCAGAACCAGGTCCAGAGATGCTGAAACTGCTCCAGCTGAGGCAGAGACTCATCCCGACCCGGAGGATCAGAACCAGGTCCAGAGATGCTGAAACTGCTCCAGCTGAGGCAGACACTCATCCCGACCCGGAGGATCAGAACCAGGTCCAGAGATGCTGAAACTGCTCCAGCTGAGGCAGAGACTCAGCCCGACCCGGAGGTTCAGAACCAGGTCCAGAGATGCTGAAACTGCTCCAGCTGAGGCAGACACTCATCCCGACCCGGAGGATCAGAACCAGGTCCAGAGATGCTGAAACTGCTCCAGCTGAGGCAGAGACTCAGCCCGACCCGGAGGTTCAGAACCAGGTCCAGAGATGCTGAAACTGCTCCAGCTGAGGCAGAGACTCAGCCCGACCCGGAGGTTCAGAACCAGGTCCAGAGACCACTTTGGGCCCAGAATGTGGACAGATGGAGCTCATAAAAGTTACTCCGGTACTCCATACTCCCTCAGCACCCCTCACAGAATCACTCGGGAACACGGTTGTAACCCTTCTCCAAGTCCACAAAGAGACCTGGACTCTGTCACCCTCTGGAGTTACAGTGGGTGAGAAGAGGTGGGTTCACTTGTAGTCCCTGACTGTGTTTATGCGCCTAATGATAGAGTATCCAGCATTCCTGGATTCTATGGTTGGATTCTCTATGTTACATTGAGGAACTTAAACGCTGATCAGGGCAAAGACGGTGAAACCTGAAGAGGTTTGGGAGGGAATGAATGGGAGGGAGCGGCTGCCCTGTCTGAACCCTGGGGGTGTTTTGTGGGAGGGCTTCTGTGATAGCCGTGGTTTGCCTGTAGCAATCAACACATTTCAGTTGAAGGCTGTTCGTGGCACCAGGACATGCTATGTTTCCTGTTTTCTAGTTTCCTCACTTCTAACCATCAATGGAAACACGTGCGATTCACTTCTTTATCAGTCTTCTCAAAAGATAGATTTAGATTTGCTTCTCTCATGAATGGAAAAATAACAAATTGTGTCTTGTATGCATTCAGGTTTATATTCCCACAGTTTCCTCTCTCTTAAAGACTCAGGATCAGAGGAAGATGAAGCATCAACGTAAAAAAAGAAGGGAACTAAAATATGGCTGCAGTAGATATGAGTTTCACTGTAAATGAACAGAAATAAAAGCTCAGATTAAATTAAATAACATGAGGTGGAAAGTCTGTATTGTTAAAACTTTTCAACTTTAACTGAAGTTTGAGTCTTGACTGTATCTTTGTGACCTTTGTGCTACCTTGTTCTCCACAGTTCCCTTCAGTCCTGCGCTTCCTGTGGAACAGACAGAAGACATCTATGTTTGACGACCAATCAGAGCTCTGCTGGTGTTCACAGCTGTACTTCACCTGGACAACAACACTCACCTGGTTTAGACCGTCAGCTCAACTAAGCTGTTTCTTCCTCTACTGTTTTATATAAGAATGTAGATAACCTTGGTTCTGTTATTTCATATCATACTGAAACTGGCAATAATCCCAAATAAATACACACAAAACTCTGAGTCACTCAGTGGAGTCAAAAACTGTAAAGGTGTTGTCTTAGAGTTGTGGTGACAGGACAGCTTACAGAGGTGCAGTTATAAGGGGAAAGTTGTTTTTTCTTGGTGCTTTTAAACCTTTCTTTGGACTCAGTCAAACATCAGATCCTGGTACGTCACATAGCTGTGGAGTCCCACAAGGCTCTGTCTTAGGTCCCCTCCTGTCTTCACTTGTGTTTCCTTCCACTGCTTTGAGGACAATCTGTAGACCTATCTCCCTCTAAAATTCAACCTAAAGAAATCTACCCTATCAAAGACTTGCTGAGCTGTCTAAAGGACACGAAAGCCTGGATGGTGCAAACTTTTCAAATCTCAATCTCCATGCTGAGATGAACTGGATTACAGCTACAGTTGGGTTCTGCTCCTTATCTGAGGGTAATTATCCTTGGATATATGGCGGTGAATGAATGGAATCACTGGCACAAAGCATGTCATACCCCGGTACCATAGGTGGCGCTGTCCCCATTTCAGCTATCGCTAATAGAGCCACTTCCTGTTGACGTCTTCACCGCCAACAACAACAAACTCAGGCATTCAGAAAGATGGCGAACGCAGAGCGAGATGAAGCTGCGTCCCTCTCCATCTGTGATGAGCTGGTTATGGAACAGACGATGCACAACGGCGCATTCTCCATCGCCTTGTTTCTGTCTTTCTGACGACAGGAATATCGTCTCCTTCCACCTTCAAAAAATCTGGAGCATGCTCAGAACGCTCGGTCCGATCCACTGTCGTCTACGTGCACGTTCAGTGCACGTTTGGATCGAGTTATCTCGGGTCTTAATTCGATCGTGAATAACCGGATCCGATTCTTTGTCAGATTAAGGCGTCTCCATGAACTGAATAACTCTTCTTATTATAATTCAGCCATTAATCCGATGCAACCGACTGTTTCAGGAATAATCTGCAGGGGGGAAATGATGCATGTTGCACGTCAAGAAATGACGAGACTTGAATCACAGCATAGATCGTGACACATTTCTATCACAGCATTCACAAAAGTAATCACTTTGGTCACCGAACGAGGAATAACTGAACACCAAAGTCTAAATTTATCACAATGATATTCAGTAAACGTATTGAAATGATGAAAGGACTGGAACCTGAAATGCTTTATGTATTATAAAATATATTAAGTTATTAAAAACACCTACTTGTTTAGCAGAAAGTCCTTCATAGATGTAGATTTTGTTTTAGATGAATATTACTGCTACAGTGATGCGTTTCTGACTCTGAAAACAGCTGCAGCTCTGCTTTTATTATAGCATCACATATTTTCCTGTCAGTCATATCTGCAATAATATTTCACCTCTCATTTAAAGTAGCACCAGCAAATATGGTTAATTATTTGCTCTTTGGCTCCCCCCACAGGTGTGTGATGTAACACCACATAAAAACACCGCAGCAGAGCACAAATGGACACAAATTTTCATATTTACATCCGGTTTTGTGAGGATACAGATTAATAATTGTTTGTGTGTGTATATGGTCTGAAATGAGAAGAAGCAAGAAATAATATTCACATTGAGCTCACATTATGAGGTTGCATAATGATTCATATTGTTTGGGTTAAAACAGGTCAAACAGACTTTAAACAAGTGTAACAGCTAATGACAGTACAGTTCCACCCAGTGGCAGCATGCATTCACATCACAGCGACCATGATTTCTTCCAGAATTTCTAATGAATGTGAATCCAAGTCAAATCCCACAATATCTTTAACATGCAATAATTCCCCAGAATCAGATAGAATTGGTCAACATAACGTTACAGCCACATGTTAACATGAAATAGATGTAAACCAAGGTACATTTAAAGAGTAAAGCAGCAATAACTACAGACAGAAAGGTTACTATAAACAAAAGTGATCTCACTTTATGTTAACATTTTCAGTTACAGGCATGTTTCTGGCAATCTTTGACACAAGGCACACAGTAGTTTCAGCTGTTGAACAGGTGCTATGAAATTTGCCCACAGGTTAGAACTGTTCATTAATGCGACTTTCAATTACAGGAAAGGACCCATGGTTGGTTCTGCTGGTCCTTCCTGTTAACACAATCTTACTTTTACAGAGGTTTAAACTGAAGAGATTTGATCTGTTGGTTTCCTTAGCTTGGAAAGAGACAAAGGCATCACGAATTAGACTTAATTAGTGTTGACTGTTAAACCCAAAAACAAAAAGGTTCAGAACCCAAAATCTCCCAGCAGAAACCGAATGCCTCTCGTATCTGAACGGGAAGTCAGAGAGTGACGTCATGAGTGTGGACTAAACCAGATTAACAACCAAGAATTGGTGTGGATGGTCCTGTTGTTCCTGAACAGAATGGGCACAGATGGCAGAACCAAGCTGGTTCCGTGTTGGATTAAATAAAACAACAGACTCAGAGAGCAGCCCATCAGAGGGTGCCATCAATGCAGAAAAAACACCAAGAATACATTTAATGATCATTTAGGAGATCCCTTTTTAGGTTGGATCAGAAACAACACCCGGAGGACGGATACAACGACGGTAAACAGACTAAATACTTAGCGTGGATTATGAAGAAAAAACTGCTGGTTTGAATACATGTGAAACAGTCTTTTTGGTAGTAAAAGGTCGGTTCAATCAGCTCATTAATATAAGATCAGTCCTTCTTCATCAGAGGGCGGTGATCTGCTCCTCCTCCTCCTCCTCCTCCTCGCCCTGACCTCCTTCTGGTGTCTGCAGGCAAACAGATAAGATCACAAACATGGAGGACGATGTTTTAAAGTCTGCTAAGAGGAACTGAGCTGCAGTGCTGGTGTCTCACCACCAGGTGGACACACATAGAGGTGAAACAGATGGTTTCATAAGAACAACAGTTAGAAGCTGTGAGGACGCATTGTATCAGCCATCTGAACTGGACCGGTACCTCAGAGGCATCAGACTGGACATGTAAACATCTGTGAAGGTCCTACACTTTGGTTCGTCTCAGAGTTTCTGAGGTTTCCCACTCATCCATTCTGTCATTCTCCCTCCAAAGCCTTCCTCCTCCCATCTCCAGCTCCTCCTGAGGCCCATTTCGGAGCCTCATCGGTAGCCTGCTGCTTCCTTCATCCGAACATTTACCCTCATCTTCTCAGCTTCTATACCCCTTTTCCACCAAATCAGTTCCAGGGCTGGTTCGGGCCAGTGCTTCGTTTGGAACCAGGTTTTCTGTTTCCACTTACACAGAACTGGCTCTGGGCCAGAAAAAACGGTTCAGGGGTAGCACCATCTCTTTGCTGGGCTGGAGGAAAGAAGTCAGCATCGGGGGTAGAGTTGTTAAGACCAACAATAACAGCAAGGCCGCGAGAGGGCTAACATTATCTTATAAGATTACCGGTTGACACACACATGCACATGCACATGCACAGGGTCACACACTCATACAACATGAGTGTGTGGGCAACTGGAGCAGTGGGCAGCAGAGCCCGGGGGCCATGGGGGGACAGTGCCTTGCTCAAGGCCACCTCAGTCGTGACAAGGAGGTGAACTGCCACCCCTCCAGCTGTCAGTTCACCTAGTTTTTGAGCGGTGAGAGTGGGAATTGAACCGCCTTCAGGTTATTGGACAACCCACACTCACCATTGAGCCAAGGCTTACATAACTATCTCACAATCAGTGTAAGTAAGAGTCAACTCAAAACCTGTCGATCAACACAAACATATTGGATCTACTGTTTTCTGATCCCAATGAAGCAGCGTAAAGCCAGAAGCAGCAGCTGTACAGACGCTAAGTCATCAGTTGTTGTTGCTGCCTCCTCCTCTTCTCCGTGTTATTGTTGCTTCGATGTTTGCGCCAAGGTGTACGCAACCTGGAAACCTCTTGTTATAAGATATGGACGATGCATGTGTTACACAGCTGCCCATAACACGTCTGTTTGACTCAGTTTGTTTTCTATGACTAACTACCATGAGGTTCAGAGCAGGAAAAACAGACAGCTGGTTGGATGGAACACAAGCAGGGAAGCGTCCTGGTTTTTTTTGAGCAGTCTGAAAGACCAAGTCCTCGGTGCAGCTTGAAGCAGAGAGAAGGCCTTACTGCCCGTGTTTAAAATGCAGGTTAAACAATTAAACTGTTTTCTAAAAGTAGACCTCCGATTCTGATTAACAGGAAAGTGTTGACAGCTGAACAGAACAAACAACAGGTGTGACGGGAATTAAACACCGAGTCTAAAGGAAGAGACGCTCCTCAGCAGGTGTGACGGGAATTAAACACCGAGTCTAAAGGAAGAGACGCTCCTCAGCAGGTGTGACAGGAATTAAACACCGAGTCTAAAGCAAGAGACGCTCCTCAGCAGGAGTGACGGGAATTAAACACCGAGTCTAAAGGAAGAGACGCTCCTCAGCAGGTGTGACGGGAATTAAACACCGAGTCTAAAGGAAGAGACACTCCTCAGCAGGTGTGACGGGAATTAAACACCGAGTCTAAAGGAAGAGACGCTCCTCAGCAGGTGTGACAGGAATTAAACACCGAGTCTAAAGGAAGAGACGCTCCTCAGCAGGTGTGACGGGAATTAAACACCGAGTCTAAAGGAAGAGACGCTCCTCAGCAGGTGTGACGGGAATTAAACACCGAGTCTAAAGGAAGAGACGCTCCTCAGCAGGTATGATGGGAATTAAACACCGAGTCTAAAGCAAGAGACGCTCCTCAGCAGGTGTGACGGGAATTAAACACCGAGTCTAAAGGAAGAGACGCTCCTCAGCAGGTATGATGGGAATTAAACACCGAGTCTAAAGCAAGAGACGCTCCTCAGCAGGTGTGACAGGAATTAAACACCGAGTCTAAAGGAAGAGACGCCCCTCAGCAGGTGTGATGGGAATTAAACACCGAGTCTAAAGGAAGAGACGCTCCTCAGCAGGTGTGACGGGAATTAAACACCGAGTCTAAAGCAAGAGACGCTCCTCAGCAGGTGTGACAGGAATTAAACACCGAGTCTAAAGGAAGAGACGCTCCTCAGCAGGTGTGACGGGAATTAAACACCGAGTCTAAAGCAAGAGACGCTCCTCAGCAGGTGTGATGGGAATTAAACACCGAGTCTAAAGCAAGAGACGCTCCTCAGCAGGTGTGATGGGAATTAAACACCGAGTCTAAAGGAAGAGACGCTCCTCAGCAGGTGTGATGGGAATTAAACACCGAGTCTAAAGGAAGAGACGCTCCTCAGCAGGTGTGACGGGAATTAAACACCGAGTCTAAAGGAAGAGACGCCCCTCAGCAGGTGTGATGGGAATTAAACACCGAGTCTAAAGGAAGAGACGCTCCTCAGCAGGTGTGACGGGAATTAAACACCGAGTCTAAAGGAAGAGACGCTCCTCAGCAGGTGTGACGGGAATTAAACACCGAGTCTAAAGCAAGAGACGCTCCTCAGCAGGTGTGACGGAAATTAAACACCGAGTCTAAAGCAAGAGACGCTCCTCAGCAGGTGTGATGGGAATTAAACACCGAGTCTAAAGCAAGAGACGCTCCTCAGCAGGTGTGACGGAAATTAAACACCGAGTCTAAAGGAAGAGACGCTCCTCAGCAGGTGTGACGGGAATTAAACACCGAGTCTAAAGGAAGAGACGCTCCTCAGCAGGTGTGACGGGAATTAAACACCGAGTCTAAAGGAAGAGACGCTCCTCAGCAGGTGTGACGGGAATTAAACACCGAGTCTAAAGCAAGAGACGCTCCTCAGCAGGTGTGACGGGAATTAAACACCGAGTCTAAAGCAAGAGACGCTCCTCAGCAGGTGTGACGGGAATTAAACACCGAGTCTAAAGCAAGAGACGCTCCTCAGCAGGTGTGACGGGAATTAAACACCGAGTCTAAAGCAAGAGACGCTCCTCAGCAGGTGTGATGGGAATTAAACACCGAGTCTAAAGCAAGAGACGCTCCTCAGCAGGTGTGACGGGAATTAAACACCGAGTCTAAAGGAAGAGACGCTCCTCAGCAGGTGTGACGGGAATTAAACACCGAGTCTAAAGGAAGAGACGCTCCTCAGCAGGTGTGACGGGAACTCACCAGGAACAGCAGAGTGTGGTGAATGATGAACTCTCTGGTGAGTCTCAGCAGATCCTGGGTCATCGCCTGGAACAGAGACGGAACAAGAACCACGGCCAGGTTTTGAGCCGACATCTTGTTCACCTGAGAGAACACCTGGACCCTGAGACAGAGTGGAAGGAGCCAATGACTTGGTGAATGGGCTGCTGAGCATCAATGTGTGAAATAGGATTGTGTGTGTGTTACATGTAGAAGTGTCCAAAGAGTGCATTCATTGTGGCTTTGTTGTCGTCGGGAAGTTTCCGTAGCAACCGTCTGTATTCCTTAAAGCGGCAGCGTTCTTCTGAGACCCCTGTAAGGAAAAAGTACATCAGTACTGCTACACACTAACAAGTACGGCGTTCAGAAGCAGTACTATGTGTACCCTCAGTAATACTATGTGCAGTAGCAGTACTACATGTACCTGCGGCCTGCAGCCACTGCTGGCGCTCTCCGTCGGGAATCAGACTCAACTTCTGGCGGACATATTGTTTAAGGGCGGAGCCTGCGTCCAACACGCCCTGCTCGTTACTCTCCAGAGGGGCAGCATTTGGTGATGTCATCAGTGTGTCCACCAGGCGGCTGACTTTGGAAGCGAGGCCACAGCGCCGGTACACGCCTTCCACCTTCAGACCTGGAACACGGAAACAAAGTTTAGGCTCAACCTGAGGCTGATTCGCGTGTTATCGTTCCAGCTCCTTAACTGCTTCTAGTGCAGACACTGGTCGTCCAGCAGAGGAGTTCTAGTTCTGCTGAATTCAGCTGGAATGTGTTCTGGTAGTGTAACAGAACCGGCTCTGGTCCAGTTAGAAAAATCCTGAAGTTATACTATAAGAAAAAGCTGTACTATGTGATAGGGGCAGGGTTTCTCCTATCTTGTAGTTCTCATAACATTGTGTGCTAGTGAGATACATTTATAGCAATGGTATCATTTTTTTTAACTCAGACAACTCTGAGCCAGCTTCCTGATAGGTTGTGCGGACGTATCTCCTTCTTTAGAGAAATAAATGTTTTGTGTTAATTGCCTCCAGCGACTCTGAGCCTAATTTTGAGAGAATTTTTCTGACAACTTTGTCCTTCGAACCGGGTCTCAACATCCTTTCCGCCGCCGAGGGTCGGAGCTGAAACCGTGCACGGGGGAGTCCGGGACTCCTAATGAAAGACCTCCAGCTGAATTGTTGTGATTATTGTGTTCATCACTCCAGATTAAGAATAGAGGAGGATCACTGCTGACAGCGTGTGTGACTACAGCAGCTAATCCTCCGGAGGATTCCCTCTGATTCAGAGTGGGTTGGTCACACTTTCTGCTTCATTCTGCAGCTAACATGTTTGTAGGTATGCATGGTGGAAATGATCATGTGGTCATGATATTAAAATATAAAAAGTCATCAGGGAGCTCAGTTGGTCTTCCTGAGTGAGCTGTAAGGAGTACTTTTACATCGTGTTTTTCTCCTCTGTGCTTTACTCTGACTCCTTTCTTGAGTATTTTCTAATGTGAGAACATCTTTTGCACGTGACCCTCTGCGAAGCGCAGGTGTGAGCAGTAAGTGCAGAATCTCCCCACCAGACGTCCTCAGGTGTTGGTGTACAGAAGTAGCTCCACGGTCTGAACTCACCGTAGGTTGTGATGTGGGAGATGCAGCGCTCGATGGCCGGCGGTACAGAACCTCGAAACCCTGCATCAACCACCGGGTACAGAGCCTGATAAGGCGAGCTCTGATTGGTTGCTGGAGGGTGCTTTGGAGCTGAGCCCTGATTGGTCAAAGCTCTCTGCAGGTGACTGAACCAGGTGTGACAGCTATGAGGCTCTTCGAACCGAAGTGACACGCTCCTGAAGAGAGAGAGAGAGTAAAATTTCACTCGAAAGGTACCCGTGAAGGCTCAGTTAATAAGAAACCAGTAAACATAAAACATGTCAATTAAGTGCTGAGATCCTCCTCTGTGAGCTGCTCACCTGTCTGAGGTTACCATGGTGATAATGTTTTCTGATGGATCCATCTCTGAAAGAAGAAATACATACAAACTGATTCCAGCTTGTCATCAGATCAACCTGTTCAGGTGTAACGTACGCAGTCAAGTGATGAAACCTGCTGTTAAACTAGGGCCCTATAATTTCCGTGATCACAAAATCGCGGAATTGGCCGATTTAAACAGAATCTATTTTTTTATCGCGGAATTTGACATAATTTGACTGAAATGCTGTTTTTGTCGGGAAGAGGAGCGTATGTCTGGAGAAAACTGCACGGAGAGAATAAAATTTGGGTGACATAAAACTCGGCACTAAGCCTTCAATACAGAGCCGAGCAATACCCAAATGACTTTAATGTGCCAGGGAACACTCAACGGACACTTGACAAGGTACGAATCGAATCTCAGATTCAGGAGGTGCAGTGTGGTTTTCGTCCTGGCCGTGGAACAGTGGACCAGCTCTATACCATCAGCAGGATCCTGGAGGGTGCATGGGAGTTCGCCCAACCAGTCTACATGTGTTTTGTGGACTTGGAGAAAGCATTCGACCCTCGGGGTGGGGGGTGCTCTGGGAATATGGAGTGCTTGGAGACCTCTTGAAGTCGGATACGTTTCTGGTGAGAGTTGGACTCCGTCAGGGCTGCCCTTTGTCACCGATTCTGTTCATAACTTTTATGGACAGAATTTCTAGGCACAGCCAGTGTGTCCGATTTGGCGACCTCAGAATCGGGGGGTTTGTGGATGATGTGGTTCTGTTAGCGTCGTTGGGCTGTGACCTTCAGCTCTCACTGGAGCGATTCGCAGCCGAGCTAAAAGCTAAAAAAACAGGATTCCAAAAAATTTAAAAGGAAAAAACCAGAATTTGGGAAAAAATAGAACAGATTTTACAGGGTCCTATTAAACCTCAACCTTCTGATCTTTATTTAAAGCAGGTTGTTTTCTGACATCTCCGACTCGAGAATAACTCACACATTCCTCACCTGTTCAGATACCTCTCACCTGTGGACTCACAGGTAGTGTCACTTTAAATAAAAGTGTGGCTCTGACACATCCACACATCATCTGTATGCACAGCTGTGTACAGCTGGATGTCGTCTGCATAGAAATAAACACCACCTGCTGAGTGAACTCTTAAGACTGAAAACAGCAGAGCACCCAGGGCTGATCCTGGTGGGACTCCATGTGAAACCATCCCATCTGAAGGAAAACATTTGGCCGACACAGAACCCATATTTCAAGTATTGTTGATGTTCATCCATGTGTTTCATCATTTATTCTCTCAGCAGTGAGTCAAACACATGATGAATGATTCAAACTGATCCTTTTTCAGCTTGTTCTGTAGATGGAAGCCTGTTCTGTTACTCTTCATCTCTGTTATGGTGTTAAAAACTGAACAAAAGCTTGAGGCTTACATCCAGGGTCACCTGCCGGGAGGGGCTTCCTGTGTTAGATATTTTGATGCGGAGTCTCAGATATCCAGGTCCTGTTAATCCTCAGAGCCTTAATTAAGGCAGCTGCACTTCAGGTCTAATCAGCCGATGGAGGTTCTAGTTTACGGGACATTAGGAGAGTTGCCACCCATCTGTGGGTCAGCCTGTGAGCTCTTTTTACCAACATGTTGGTCACATAATCCAAGGTGTGAATGACCGGGAACCCTCCTCGTTAATGAGAGGTGAAATGACTTCAACAACCAAGAAGTTCAGTTGCCTTTTTTCAGACTCTTTTTTTACGTGTTAGAATGATTCATTTCTAATATTTCTTAAAACTCAATCTTTCTGCTAATGTTAAGGGAGATGTTAATGTTAGAGCATTCCTCAGATGAAGTTTAAGGAAGAGAATGACAAAAAGCCTGTTACCATAGTGACTTAGTCTGCTCAGTTCAATCTTCAGAGCCTGCCATGAGTGTCTGTTGGCAGGATAAATGCTTACTCCATCCTCCCACAGTAACAACCAGGCGTCTGACTGATTGGAGGTCCCGTCCACTTCAACAACACACACTGCGCTGACAGCTGAGGCCCCACCCACCTCCGCATAAGATACACCCCCTGGAAGAATCACCTGGGAACAAAAAGTCTGGTTATAGCGATAATCTTCAGAGGCTGGGAGTCGGCTGAAGTGGACCTGTACAGAAACCAGAACCAGCTGAGTTACCTTCAGAATGTGGACCAGATGACTCAGCAGTGTCTCTTTATCGTCCGCATCACAGACAAGCTGATCGCTCAGCGTCACCAGCTCAAACTGATGATTCGCTCTGAAAAAAGCAAATCTGTGTTGGTGGGGATGATGACATCACACCTGGAAGACAGATCTGACCTGAGAGGTCGCCTGCAGATTTTAGTCTCCATCTTATTTACCCATTTATTTCATTTTCAGTTTAGCTCTTACTAAATATTTCTATTTATCAGATTTGTATTTGAGGAGAGGAAGGCATTATATCATAACTGTAAACACAAATCTGAGATTCGTGGGTTAGTGGGGTGGTTTGGTGTATGTTGGTTGGTTAGTTGGGTGGTTTGGTGTATGTTGGTTGGTTAGTTGTGTGGTTTGGTGTATGTTGGTTGGTTAGTGGGGTGGTTTGGTGTATGTTGGTTGGTTAGTTGGGTGGTTTGGTGTATGTTGGTTGGTTAGTGGGGTGGTTTGGTGTATGTTGGTTGGTTAGTTGGGTGGTTTGGTGTATGTTGGTTGGTTAGTTGTGTGGTTTGGTGTATGTTGGTTGGTTAGTGGGGTGGTTTGGTGCATGTTGGTTGGTTAGTGGGGTGGTTTGGTGTATGTTGGTTGGTTAGTGGGGTGGTTTGGTGTATGTTGGTTGGTTAGTTGGGTGGTTTGGTGTATGTTGGTTGGTTAGTTGGGTGGTTTGGTGTATGTTGGTTGGTTAGTTGGGTGGTTTGGTGTATGTTGGTTGGTTAGTGGGGTGGTTTGGTGTATGTTGGTTGGTTAGTTGGATGGTTTGGTGTATGTTGGTTGGTTAGTTGGGTGGTTTGGTGTATGTTGGTTGGTTAGTTGGGTGGTTTGGTGTATGTTGGTTGGTTAGTTGGGTGGTTTGGTGTATGTTGGTTGGTTAGATGGGTGGTTTGGTGTATGTTGGTTGGTTAGTGGGGTGGTTTGGTGTATGTTGGTTGGTTAGTTGGGTGGTTTGGTGTATGTTGGTTGGTTAGTGGGGTGGTTTGGTGTATGTTGGTTGGTTAGTTGGGTGGTTTGGTGTATGTTGGTTGGTTAGTTGGGTGGTTTGGTGTATGTTGGTTGGTTAGTTGGGTGGTTTGGTGTATGTTGGTTGGTTAGTTGGGTGGTTTGGTGTATGTTGGTTGGTTAGATGGGTGGTTTGGTGTATGTTGGTTGGTTAGTGGGGTGGTTTGGTGTATGTTGGTTGGTTAGTTGGGTGGTTTGGTGTATGTTGGTTGGTTAGTGGGGTGGTTTGGTGTATGTTGGTTGGCTAGTGGGGTGGTTTGGTGTATGTTGGTTGGTTAGTTGGATGGTTTGGTGTATGTTGGTTGGTTAGTGGGGTGGTTTGGTGTATGTTGGTTGGTTAGTTGGGTGGTTTGGTGTATGTTGGTTGGTTAGTGGGGTGGTTTGGTGTATGTTGGTTGGTTAGTTGGGTGGTTTGGTGTATGTTGGTTGGTTAGTTTGGTGGTTTGGTGTATGTTGGTTGGTTAGTGGGGTGGTTTGGTGTATGTTGGTTGGTTAGTTGGATGGTTTGGTGTATGTTGGTTGGTTAGTTGGGTGGTTTGGTGTATGTTGGTTGGTTAGTTGGGTGGTTTGGTGTATGTTGGTTGGTTAGTTGGGTGGTTTGGTGTATGTTGGTTGGTTAGTTGGGTGGTTTGGTGTATGTTGGTTGGTTAGATGGGTGGTTTGGTGTATGTTGGTTGGTTAGTGGGGTGGTTTGGTGTATGTTGGTTGGTTAGTTGGGTGGTTTGGTGTATGTTGGTTGGTTAGTTGGGTGGTTTGGTGTATGTTGGTTGGTTAGTTGGGTGGTTTGGTGTATGTTGGTTGGTTAGTGGGGTGGTTTGGTGCATGTTGGTTAGTGGGGTGGTTTGGTGTATGTTGGTTGGTTAGTTGGGTGGTTTGGTGTATGTTGGTTGGTTAGTGGGGTGATTTGGTGTATGTTGGTTGGTTAGTTGGGTGGTTTGGTGTATGTTGGTTGGTTAGTTGGGTGGTTTGGTGTATGTTGGTTGGTTAGTTGGGTGGTTTGGTGTATGTTGGTTGGTTAGTGGGGTGGTTTGGTGCATGTTGGTTGGTTAGTGGGGTGGTTTGGTGTATGTTGGTTGGTTAGTTGGGTGGTTTGGTGTATGTTGGTTGGTTAGTTGGCTGCTTTGGTTGGTTGGTTATAGTTGCTTAGTGTGGGGAGTTGGTTGGTTGGTTACCGTTGATTTGGTTATCTAGGTTGGTTTGGTTAATTGGTTGATTGACTGGTGTATATTGACAGTTGGCTTGGTTGGTGTTGGTTGGTTTGGGTAGTTTGGATGCTGTATGTTGATTGGTTTGGTTGGTTGGTATAGGTTGGTTTGATTTAAGTTGGTTGGTGATTGATTGATTGATTGATTGTCATTTGACTTCTGATTGTGTTAAGGATAAATATTCTAGCAAACCTTGCTCAGTTAAGCATGATTGAGTAATTCATCTGATTACTTTCAATCAATGAAAATAATGATCCAAACTTTATGAATCTAGCAATTATCAAACGAGTCTTTCAAATTGATTAAACAATAAACATGATAAAACAAAAGATGAAGAAAGCAAATATAAAGATCCAGTGCAGGTAGAGCAACACATCAGAGTTAATCTACTTATTTACCCATCTTTGAGGAAGACAGACAGAACTTCTCGCAGGTCGAGGACATCGCAGGCTGCCGAGTCATTTTCCAATGAGAAAAGGAAACGATCTTCCTCCAGTTTACCATGAAGTGCCTCCTCTTCCTCAACTATATTCACAGGCAACACACAGACAGGAAAAACACACACATTAATAATTTCAACAGAAGTGTGAAGACCAGCTGAAATTGATGTGACTCATGTGGTTAATGTTCATGAACTTTTTGTAGAGAGCAAACATATCAAACAGGATTCTGAGTAAAAACCTGCATGACTGAGTAAAAACCTGCATGACTGAGTAAAAACCTGCATGACTGAGTAAAAACCTGCATGACTGAGTAAAAACCTTCATGACTGAGTAAAAACCTGCATGACTGAGTAAAAACCTGCATGACTGAGTAAAAGCAGTTTGCTGCAGACCCAGAAGTCTCTCTGTAGGCAGCATTAGGGGCTGAACCTGATTTGGTTGGTCGGAGTCTCCATGAAACCCATTGTGCACGCATTCAACGCACGGCCACCTCTGGCAGGGAGGTTGGTGCAATGTGAGCTCGGCAGCAGGCGAAGGCGGGGACCTGGGAGTGCCAATCTCCGGCATTGCAAACTAGCTCCAGGGACATGGAATGTCCCGCTGCTGGCAGGAAAGAGCTGGAGCTGATGTGTGAGGTGGGGCGATACGAACTAGATATTAAGACTTTCGATTGGCCTCAAGGATGTTCTGGCAAATAATTTAACAACTCAGAAAGGGTAAGTGGGGACTTTCCTGGGTTGGGCTTCCATTGAGGAGGTGCAGTCTGAGGATTTAAGGGTCCGTCACCTCGGTGGAAGTCACTGAGTTCATTAAAGTGTTCCTTGGTGGCAAAGCGCCAGGTGGAGATTCACCTTGGAATGCTAAAGGTTCCGGACATTGTGATGCTGTCTTGGCTGACATGCCTCTTCAGTGTCGCCTGGAGGGCCGGGTCGGGCCGGGTGGTGGGGGACCAGAGAGTGTGTTCCAGCTACAGAGGGATCACAGCCTCCCTGGGAAAGTTTGCTCCAGGGTTTTAAGAGAAGGCTCTGACTGGATGTTGAATCTCAGATTCAGGATGTTTATTTTGGTTGTTCTATTGTGCTTTTTGGTTGGTGGGCGTGGTCAGGGATTGACCTCCTCTGGGTGAGGAGTTCAGCCTCTCACTAACTGTATCTAATCTTAGAATGGTATTAACAATATTAAACTTGTATCTTACAGTTAATTACATATCGTAAAATTATGGTACCTTTGAAAATGTACTAAAACATTTGTTATTTTACATAATAATACATATTTTACACTTGTTAATAAACACGTTGTTAATAACAAACTGTGCTGACAGGTTAGAGCCATACCTGAGGGGGCGGGGTCAAGTCTCCTCTTGGCTGACAGGGGCTGATGAGGTGGGACCTCTGAGAACAAACAGAAACAAAGACAACAGGTGACAGGTGTGTGTGTGTGTGTGTGTGTGTTACCTGTGTGTGTGTTACCTGTGTGTGTTACCTGTGTGTGTGTGAGTGTGTGAGTGTGTGTTACCTGTGTGTGTGTGAGTGTGTTACCTGTGTGTGTTACCTGTGTGTGTGTTACCTGTGTGTGTTACCTGTGTGTGTGTGAGTGTGTGAGTGTGTGTTACCTGTGTGTGTGTGTGTGAGTGTGTGTTACCTGTGTGTGTGTGTGTGTTACCTGTGTGTGAGTGTGTGTTACCTGTGTACTCATTGAGGCGCAGCAGCTCGGCCTGCAGCGCCTGATTGGCTCTCTCAGCCAGCAGTATGGGGGAGGGGCTCTGTGGATCGGACGGGCAAACCTGTACAGGTGACACCCCTCAGGTTTACTAACAGGAAGTGCAGAGGATCACAGAAACAGAAACAGTGACGGACCTTTGCTCCGGAGCAGATCAGGGACATGGTCTCCTCCACGTCCTTACTGCAGATCACCTGACACAGCCTCTGAAACACATCAGCACCACCAGAATAAACCCGCTTACTCAGAAGCACAAACATGACGGCTGACTGACAGTAAACCTCCTTTAGCTTAAGAAAATTACTTTGTAATTTGTTTAAAAAAATTAAAAATAAACTGAGAATTGCTTTGATTTGACATTTTTAAACTATTTCACTTTCACCAAATTTAATCATCACTGAATCAGAGGCAGAGGGTGAATACTGCAGTACTACTACATCAGAGCAAGTACTAAAGTACGACAGTTACATCAGAGCAAGTACTAAAGTACTGCAGTTACTTCAGAGTGAGTATTGGAGTACTGCAGTTACTTCAGAGTGAGTATTGGAGTACTGCAGTTACTTCAGAGTGAGTATTGGAGTACTGCAGTCACTTCAGAGTGAGTATTGGAGTACTGCGGTTACTTCAGAGTGACTATTGGAGTACTGCAGTTACTTCAGAGTGAGTATTGGAGTATTACAGTTACTTCAGAGTGAGTATTGGAGTACTGCAGTTACTTCAGAGGGAGTATTGGAGTACTGCAGTTACTTCAGAGTGAGTATTGGAGTACTGCAGTTACTTCAGAGTGAGTATTGGAGTACTGCAGTCACTTCAGAGTGAGTATTGGAGTACTGCAGTTACTTCAGAGTGAGTATTGGAGTACTGCAGTTACTTCAGAGTGAGTATTGGAGTACTGCAGTTACTTCAGAGTGAGTATTGGAGTACTGCAGTTACTTCAGAGTGAGTATTGGAGTACTGCAGTTACTTCAGAGTGAGTATTGGAGTACTGCAGTTACTTCAGAGTGAGTATTGGAGTACTGCGGTTACTTCAGAGTGAGTATTGGAGTACTGCAGTTACTTCAGAGTGAGTATTGGAGTACTGCAGTTACTTCAGAGGGAGTATTGGAATATTACAGTTACTTCAGAGTGAGTATTGGAGTACTGCAGTTACTTCAGAGGGAGTATTGGAGTACTGCAGTTACTTCAGAGGGAGTATTGGAGTACTGCAGTTACTTCAGAGGGAGTATTGGAATATTACAGTTACTTCAGAGTGAGTATTGGAGTACTGCAGTTACTTCAGAAGGAGTATTGGAGTACTGCAGTTACTTCAGAGTGAGTATTGGAGTACTGCAGTTACATCAGAGTGAGTATTGGAGTATTACAGTTACTTCAGAGTGAGTATTGGAGCACTGCAGTTACTTCAGGGTGAGTATTGGAGTACTGCAGTTACTTCAGAGGGAGTATTGGAATATTACAGTTACTTCAGAGTGAGTATTGGAGCACTGCAGTTACTTCAGGGTGAGTATTGGAGTACTGCAGTTACTTCAGAGTGAGTATTGGAGTACTGCAGTTACTTCAGAGTGAGTATTGGAGTACTGCGGTTACTTCAGAGTGAGTATTGGAGTACTGCAGTTACTTCAGAGGGAGTATTGGAGTACTGCAGTTACTTCAGAGGGAGTATTGGAATACTGCAGTTACTTCAGAGTGAGTATTGGAGTACTGCAGTTACTTCAGAGTGAGTATTGGAGTACTGCAGTTACTTCAGAGTGAGTATTGGAGTACTGCAGTTACTTCAGAGGGAGTATTGAAATATTACAGTTACTTCAGAGTGAGTATTGGAGTACTGCAGTTACTTCAGAGTGAGTATTGGAGTACTGCGGTTACTTCAGAGTGAGTATTGGAGTACTGCAGTTACTTCAGAGTGAGTATTGGAGTACTGCAGTTACTTCAGAGTGAGTATTGGAGTACTGCAGTTACTTCAGAGGGAGTATTGGAATATTACAGTTACTTCAGAGTGACTATTGGAGTACTGCAGTTACTTCAGAGTGAGTATTGGAGTACTGCAGTTACTTCAGAGGGAGTATTGGAGTACTGCAGTTACTTCAGGGTGAGTATTGGAGTACTGCAGTTACTTCAGAGTGAGTATTGGAATATTACAGTTACTTCAGAGTGACTATTGGAGTACTGCAGTTACTTCAGAGGGAGTATTGGAGTACTGCAGTTACTTCAGAGGGAGTATTGGAGTACTGCAGTTACTTCAGAGGGAGTATTGGAGTACTGCAGTTACTTCAGAGGGAGTATTGGAATATTACAGTTACTCCAGAGTGAGTATTGGAGTACTGCAGTTACTTCAGAGGGAGTATTGGAGTACTGCAGTTACTTCAGAGTGAGTATTGGAGTACTGCAGTCACTTCAGAGTGAGTATTGGAGTACTGCAGTTACTTCAGAGTGAGTATTGGAGTACTGCAGTTACTTCAGAGTGAGTATTGGAATATTACAGTTACTTCAGAGTGAGTATTGGAGTACTGCAGTTACTTCAGAGTGAGTATTGGAGTACTGCAGTTACTTCAGAGGGAGTATTGGAGTACTGCGGTTACTTCAGAGGGAGTATTGGAGTACTGCAGTTACTTCAGAGTGAGTATTGGAGTACTGCAGTTACTTCAGAGTGAGTATTGGAGTACTGCTGTTACTTCAGAGGGAGTATTGGAGTACTGCGGTTACTTCAGAGGGAGTATTGGAGTACTGCAGTTACTTCAGAGTGAGTATTGGAGTACTGCAGTTACTTCAGAGTGAGTATTGGAGTACTGCGGTTACTTCAGAGTGAGTATTGGAGTACTGCAGTTACTTCAGAGTGAGTATTGGAGTACTGCAGTTACTTCAGAGTGAGTATTGGAGTACTGCGGTTACTTCAGAGGGAGTATTGGAGTACTGCAGTTACTTCAGAGTGAGTATTGGAGTACTGCAGTTACTTCAGAGTGAGTATTGGAGTACTGCAGTCACTTCTGAGTGAGTATTGGAGTACTGCAGTTACTTCAGAGGGAGTATTGGAGTACTGCAGTTACTTCAGAGTGAGTATTGGAGTACTGCAGTTACTTCAGAGTGAGTATTGGAGTACTGCAGTTACTTCAGGGTGAGTATTGGAGTACTGCAGTTACTTCAGAGTGAGTATTGGAGTACTGCAGTTACTTCAGAGTGAGTATTGGAGTACTGCAGTTACTTCAGAGTGAGTATTGGAGTACTGCAGTTACTTCAGAGGGAGTATTGGAGTACTGCAGTTACTTCAGAGGGAGTATTGGAGTACTGCAGTTACTTCAGAGGGAGTATTGGAATATTACAGTTACTTCAGAGTGAGTATTGGAGTACTGCAGTTACTTCAGAGGGAGTATTGGAGTACTGCAGTTACTTCAGAGTGAGTATTGGAGTACTGCAGTCACTTCAGAGTGAGTATTGGAGTACTGCAGTTACTTCAGAGTGAGTATTGGAGTACTGCAGTTACTTCAGAGGGAGTATTGGAGTACTGCGGTTACTTCAGAGGGAGTATTGGAGTATTACAGTTACTTCAGAGGGAGTATTGGAGTACTGCAGTTACTTCAGAGTGAGTATTGGAATATTACAGTTACTTCAGAGTGAGTATTGGAGTACTGCAGTTACTTCAGAGTGAGTATTGGAGTACTGCAGTTACTTCAGAGGGAGTATTGGAGTACTGCGGTTACTTCAGAGGGAGTATTGGAGTACTGCTGTTACTTCAGAGGGAGTATTGGAGTACTGCGGTCACTTCAGAGTGAGTATTGGAGTACTGCGGTTACTTCAGAGGGAGTATTGGAGTACTGCAGTTACTTCAGAGTGAGTATTGGAGTACTGCAGTTACTTCAGAGTGAGTATTGGAGTACTGCGGTTACTTCAGAGTGAGTATTGGAGTACTGCAGTTACTTCAGAGTGAGTATTGGAGTACTGCAGTTACTTCAGAGTGAGTATTGGAGTACTGCGGTTACTTCAGAGGGAGTATTGGAGTACTGCAGTTACTTCAGAGTGAGTATTGGAGTACTGCAGTTACTTCAGAGTGAGTATTGGAGTACTGCAGTCACTTCTGAGTGAGTATTGGAGTACTGCAGTTACTTCAGAGGGAGTATTGGAGTACTGCAGTTACTTCAGAGTGAGTATTGGAGTACTGCAGTTACTTCAGAGTGAGTATTGGAGTACTGCAGTTACTTCAGGGTGAGTATTGGAGTACTGCGGTTACTTCAGAGGGAGTATTGGAGTACTGCAGTTACATCTGAGTGAGTATTGGAGTACTGCAGTTACTTCAGAGTGAGTATTGGAGTACTGCAGTTACTTCAGAGTGAGTATTGGAGTACTGCGGTTACTTCAGAGTGAGTATTGGAGTACTGCGGTTACTTCAGAGTGAGTATTGGAGTACTGCAGTTACTTCAGAGTGAGTATTGGAGTACTTCGGTTACTTCAGAGGGAGTATTGGAGTACTGCGGTTACTTCAGAGTGAGTATTGGAGTACTGCGGTTACTTCAGAGTGAGTATTGGAGTACTGCAGTTACATCAGAGTGAGTATTGGAATACTGCAGTCACTTCAGAGTGAGTATTGGAGTACTGCAGTTACTTCAGAGGGAGTATTAGAGTACTGCAGTTACTTCAGAGTGAGTATTGGAGTACTGCAGTCACTTCAGAGTGAGTATTGGAGTACTGCGGTTACTTCAGAGTGAGTATTGGAGTACTGCAGTTACTTCAGAGGGAGTATTGGAGTACTGCAGTTACATCTGAGTGAGTATTGGAGTACTGCAGTTACATCAGAGTGAGTATTGGAGTACTGCAGTTACTTCAGAGTGAGTATTGGAGTACTGCAGTCACTTCAGAGTGAGTATTGGAGTACTGCAGTTACTTCTGAGTGAGTATTGGAGTACTGCAGTTACTTCAGAGTGAGTATTGGAGTACTGCAGTCACTTCAGAGTGAGTATTGGAGTACTGCAGTCACTTCTGAGTGAGTATTGGAGTACTGCAGTTACTTCAGAGGGAGTATTGGAGTACTGCAGTTACTTCAGAGTGAGTATTGGAGTACCGCAGTTACTTCAGAGTGAGTATTGGAGTACTGCAGTTACTTCAGAGTGAGTATTGGAGTACTGCGGTTACTTCAGAGTGAGTATTGGAGTACTGCGGTTACTTCAGAGTGAGTTTTGGAGTACTGCAGTTACTTCAGAGGGAGTATTAGAGTACTGCAGTTACTTCAGAGGGAGTATTGGAGTACTGCGGTTACTTCAGAGTAAGTATTAGAGTACTGCAGTTACTTCAGAGTGAGTATTGGAGTACTGCAGTTACTTCAGAGTGAGTATTGGAGTACTGCAGTCACTTCTGAGTGAGTATTGGAGTACTGCAGTTACTTCAGAGGGAGTATTGGAGTACTGCAGTTACTTCAGAGTGAGTATTGGAGTACTGCAGTTACTTCAGAGTGAGTATTGGAGTACTGCAGTTACTTCAGGGTGAGTATTGGAGTACTGCAGTTACTTCAGAGTGAGTATTGGAGTACTGCAGTCACTTCAGAGTGAGTATTGGAGTACTGCAGTTACTTCAGAGTGAGTATTGGAGTACTGCAGTTACTTCAGAGGGAGTATTGGAGTACTGCGGTTACTTCAGAGGGAGTATTGGAGTACTGCAGTCACTTCAGAGGGAGTATTGGAGTACTGCAGTTACTTCAGAGGGAGTATTGGAGTACTGCGGTTACTTCAGAGGGAGTATTGGAGCACTGCAGTTACTTCAGAGGGAGTATTGGAGTACTGCAGTTACTTCAGAGGGAGTATTGGAATATTACAGTTACTTCAGAGTGAGTATTGGAGTACTGCAGTTACTTCAGAGGGAGTATTGGAGTACTGCAGTTACTTCAGAGTGAGTATTGGAGTACTGCAGTCACTTCAGAGTGAGTATTGGAGTACTGCAGTTACTTCAGAGTGAGTATTGGAGTACTGCAGTTACTTCAGAGGGAGTATTGGAGTACTGCAGTTACTTCAGAGTGAGTATTGGAGTACTGCGGTTACTTCAGAGGGAGTATTGGAGTATTACAGTTACTTCAGAGGGAGTATTGGAGTACTGCAGTTACTTCAGAGTGAGTATTGGAATATTACAGTTACTTCAGAGTGAGTATTGGAGTACTGCAGTTACTTCAGAGTGAGTATTGGAGTACTGCAGTTACTTCAGAGGGAGTATTGGAGTACTGCGGTTACTTCAGAGTGAGTATTGGAGTACTGCGGTTACTTCAGAGTGAGTATTGGAGTACTGCAGTTACTTCAGATTGAGTATTGGAGTATTACAGTTACTTCAGAGTGAGTATTGGAGTACTGCGGTTACTTCAGAGTGAGTATTGGAGTACTGCAGTTACTTCAGAGTGAGTATTGGAGTACTGCAGTTACTTCAGAGGGAGTATTGGAGTACTGCAGTTACTTCAGAGTGAGTATTGGAGTACTGCGGTTACTTCAGAGTGAGTATTGGAGTACTGCAGTTACTTCAGAGTGAGTATTGGAGTACTGCGGTTACTTCAGAGTGAGTATTGGAGTACTGCGGTTACTTCAGAGTGAGTATTGGAGTACTGCGGTTACTTCAGAGGGAGTATTGGAGTACTGCGGTTACTTCAGAGTGAGTATTGGAGTACTGCGGTTACTTCAGAGTGAGTATTGGAGTACTGCAGTTACTTCAGAGTGAGTATTGGAGTATTACAGTTACTTCAGAGTGAGTATTGGAGTACTGCGGTTACTTCAGAGTGAGTATTGGAGTACTGCGGTTACTTCAGAGTGAGTATTGGAGTACTGCAGTTACTTCAGATTGAGTATTGGAGTATTACAGTTACTTCAGAGTGAGTATTGGAGTACTGCGGTTACTTCAGAGGGAGTATTGGAGTACTGCGGTTACTTCAGAGTGAGTATTGGAGTACTGCGGTTACTTCAGAGTGAGTATTGGAGTACTGCAGTTACTTCAGAGTGAGTATTGGAGTATTACAGTTACTTCAGAGTGAGTATTGGAGTACTGCGGTTACTTCAGAGTGAGTATTGGAGTACTGCAGTTACTTCAGAGTGAGTATTGGAGTATTACAGTTACTTCAGAGTGAGTATTGGAGTACTGCGGTTACTTCAGAGTGAGTATTGGAGTACTGCAGTTACTTCAGAGTGAGTATTGGAGTACTGCGGTTACTTCAGAGGGAGTATTGGAGTACTGCGGTTACTTCAGAGTGAGTATTGGAGTACTGCGGTTACTTCAGAGTGAGTATTGGAGTACTGCAGTTACTTCAGAGTGAGTATTGGAGTATTACAGTTACTTCAGAGTGAGTATTGGAGTACTGCAGTTACTTCAGAGTGAGTATTGGAGTACTGCAGTTACTTCAGAGTGAGTATTGGAGTATTACAGTTGAACGAGCAGAAACCGGTCAGACCTGCTCCATCATGGAAGGACTGGATGCCAAAGTGTGAACTCGTCTGTAGCGCCCCTTGTTGTATTTGTCCTGGATGAACTTTGACCTCTCCACATCAGTAGATTCTGGACTTAGCTGCTCTGCCGCTGGCACAGCTGGAGCCCACACCTGATTGGCCAGTTGGTTACCATAGGTAACAAACAGCTGGAAAGACAGATGGTTACAGATTAAAAAGGCATAAAATGCCCCCTCTGAGGCCTCAGATGCTATCTGGCACAGATGTTACTCCCTCCAAGGTCGTGTGACTGGCAGTGGCACTGATATTTCCAACATTTCCCAATGCTCAGGTACTGCGTTTGTATAGCAGCTGTTACTGCACCGGTCTGTATTAGTAGAAGACCCCCCAACCACTCACTGCCTGCCAAAGGTGACAGAATGCCCTGAGGAGAGGTGGAAATTTCATATTCTCTGATGATACTTTGTGATAGCATGATGATAGCGGCGGCCTCAGAGTGTACGCCAAAGCCGGTCTCCTTTAGGCACCTCTGGACCACAGAAACCTTTTCAGTTTTTAACTATTTTACAAACAACAGAAAACACCAACTGAGACTCCCATCAGCGAATGGCTGCGTTTGTAACTCCAGAAACAGATTTCCTAACCTGAATGAGCGGTTCGGTCCACACCTTGCTGTCCAACCTCAGACTGCGTACCTTCGACAGCTTGCTGCCCAGACCTCGATGCTGACCTAAGAACAGAAACACGAACACCAGAAGTCAACCAAAGAATCTCATGTTCGCCACAGCAGGAAAGTTTTCATGATCCCAAGAGCTCAACTTCAACCTTCATCCTGGTGACACCTGGTTTTCCATCATTGGCAGGAAAAGCCAATAAAAGTGGAAGTTGTTTGCTAAGTTTTGCCACTGCAGATAACTAATTCCAGAGCTTTAAAGTAACATAAAAGTGTTTTGGAAACCTGACAAACCTGGCTTTAAATCCTCATTTTATCTTCTTCAAACACACCATATCTTTATTAATGCGACTTAAAGGAATATTGTGGATTTTTCTTCATATATAGGTGTAAAGTAAAAACAGCTGTGGGGTGATAACACAGGTCAATAACATGTGGAAAACTCAAGTAATGTGAACCAAAAGCATCGGATTCATCTGTGAGTCTCTGGCTCTGAAATCAAGCAGGAACTGAGTTTTAAGGATGGAGAGTGGATTCACACGTGGAATACAACGTGTAGCATTGTGTAAAATCAGTTTGTGTTGTACTTTTCCAAACTGTGGCATAGATACGGTCATCGCATGGCTTTCAGACCACTTTAACCCTCAAACGTAGTCTATGTCACTGTTGTGATGTGAGAATAACAGTTTAAATACAGCTGCAAGCAGCGATGGGGGAGCCTGGCAGCCTAGCAGCCTAGCAGCATAGCAGCATAGCAGCCTAGCAGCCTGGCAGCCTGGCAGCCTAGCAGCCTGGCAGCCTGGCAGCCTAGCAGCCTAGCAGCCTGGCAGCCTGGCAGCCTGGCAGCCTAGCAGCCTGGCAGCCTGGCAGCCTAGCAGCCTGGCAGCATAGCAGCATAGCAGCATAGCAGCCTGGCAGCCTGGCAGCCTAGCAGCCTGGCAGCCTGGCAGCCTAGCAGCCTAGCAGCCTGGCAGCCTGGCAGCCTGGCAGCCTAGCAGCCTGGCAGCCTGGCAGCCTAGCAGCCTAGCAGCCTAGCAGCATAGCAGCCTAGCAGCCTAGCAGCATAGCAGCCTAGCAGCCTAGCAGCCTAGCAGCATAGCAGCCTGGCAGCCTAGCAGCCTAGCAGCATAGCAGCCTGGCAGCCTAGCAGCCTAGCAGCATAGCAGCATAGCAGCCTAGCAGCATAGCAGCCTAGCAGCCTAGCAGCATAGCAGCCTAGCAGCATAGCAGCATAGCAGCATAGCAGCCTAGCAGCATAGCAGCATAGCAGCCTAGCAGCCTAGCAGCCTAGCAGCCTAGCAGCATAGCAGCCTGGCAGCCTAGCAGCCTAGCAGCCTGGCAGCCTAGCAGCATAGCAGCCTGGCAGCCTAGCAGCATGGCAGCATAGCAGCCTAGCAGCCTAGCAGCCTAGCAGCATGGCAGCCTAGCAGCCTAGCAGCATAGCAGCATAGCAGCCTAGCAGCCTGGCAGCCTGGCAGCCTGGCAGCCTGGCAGCCTAGCAGCCTGGCAGCCTAGCAGCCTAGCAGCCTAGCAGCCTGGCAGCCTGGCAGCCTAGCAGCATAGCAGCCTGGCAGCCTAGCAGCCTAGCAGCCTGGCAGCCTGGCAGCCTAGCAGCCTAGCAGCATAGCAGCATAGCAGCCTAGCAGCCTGGCAGCCTAGCAGCATAGCAGCCTGGCAGCCTAGCAGCATAGCAGCCTGGCAGCCTAGCAGCATAGCAGCCTGGCAGCCTGGCAGCCTGGCAGCCTAGCAGCATAGCAGCATAGCAGCATAGCAGCATAGCAGCATAGCAGCCTAGCAGCCTAGCAGCCTGGCAGCCTGGCAGCCTGGCAGCCTGGCAGCCTGGCAGCCTAGCAGCATAGCAGCATAGCAGCATAGCAGCCTAGCAGCCTAGCAGCCTAGCAGCCTGGCAGCCTGGCAGCCTAGCAGCCTAGCAGCCTAGCAGCATAGCAGCATAGCAGCCTAGCAGCATAGCAGCCTAGCAGCATAGCAGCCTAGCAGCCTAGCAGCATAGCTGGCAAGCCAATGGCTGCTCAGGAAGGCGTCATGAGTCCATCCACCAAGTTTGGCATCCATACATCAATGCATCGCAGATCTATGGCCTCACTTCCTGTTTGGCGTGTCGGCGCCGAATTTGATTGGCTGCTACGGGTGAAGCGAATTTAAAAAATCCAAAAGATAACTTTTGTGAGATTTGGTCTGAAGACCCATGGAAATCAGACAATCTGCATGACCTGTAATGCTTTTTAAGGTTTTAGATATAAATCAAAATGGCAGAAAATCCAAGATGGCGCAAATGAAATCATAGGGTGCCTTGACCTCGTCTATATCCAGGGTTTCTAACGGTTCCTCATTTCTGAAATTTGGACCAACAGGTCCAGCTGAATGCACTTCCAACTTTGACCTGTTGGTGGCGCTAGAGGAAACTTTTAACCACAGCGTTCATGGGGCTGCCATATATCAATAATAGGAAAAGCTACTAACACAATGGGCGTCTGCAGCTTTGATACACTTGGATACGCAAAGATGAATTTATTATCAGTGGCAACTGGAACATTAGTTTTGAAGCAGTTTTGTTTTGTTTGCACTTTAGGCTTTTTAAGGGAGAAGTTGCACAGAATCTGATATGAATAACTGAAGATATCACTTACATCTTTTTATTGAAAGTTTTACCTGCCTCCAGTTTTCTGAAGGAAGCTGTAAATGTCACTAAAGTTGTTAAACTGCTGCTCATTCACCTCCTTTTGAGCCTAAAACCAGAGGTGTTTGGCTGTGGGAGTAATTCCACGAAGTTAAAGACAGAAAATGCTGAAATACGTCTGAAAAGTAGAAAAGTATTTCATCTCATGTGCAGCTGAACTCTCACACGAAGCTGTATCATAGAACCGTGTGAAGACATTTTCATGATCATATCTAATCATATTTAATTAATTTGGGTCTGGTTTCTGAGTTTTGGGCCCATCAATATTTTACCAAATGGGCCCAGGTCAGAAAATCCTGGAATTAATAAATCTCTTCTGTGTCCTAACAGGGGAACTGGAATTTTTCGTGCTCTTTATTTTTCAATTTATGCGTAGTTCTAAAAAAATTCATCACATCAATTAAGTCTGACATTAATAAACAGAAGCTAAATGAAGACACTTCAGTACTCGCAGGTGTGTTGTAATAAAAGCAGCCATCTCTAACACGGAGCTCCTACCTGCACACTTCTGACAGATGACCAGCAGCAGGTTCACTGACGCCCACTCAGGGTTGGCTGCGCCACAGTCACCACACACCTTGTTGTAAGGGTTCTCCCAGAGACGCAAAGTCACCTGGCTGCAGGACAGAGCTCTGCAGATGGTGGAGGACAGACTGTCCAACCACACGGACAGATCCTTGGATGAATCCACAGACAGGCTGCAGGCGGGGGGCGGGGTCAGAGAGCAGGTGGGGGGTCAGAGAGCAGGTGGGGGGTGGGGTCAGAGAGCAGGTGGGGTCAGAGAGCAGGTGGGGGGCGGGGTCAGACAGCAGGTGTGGGGTGGGGTCAGAGAGCAGGTGGGGGGTCAGAGAGCAGGCGGGGTCAGAGAGCAGGTGGGGGGTCAGAGAGCAGGCGGGGTCAGAGAGCAGGCGGGGGGCGGGGTCAGAGAGCAGGTGGGGGGCGGGGTCAGAGAGCAGGTGGGGGGCGGGGTCAGAGAGCAGGTGGGGGGCGGGGTCAGAGAGCAGGTGGGGTCAGAGAGCAGGTGGGGGGCGGGGTCAGAGAGCAGGTGGGGGGTCAGAGAGCAGGTGGGGTCAGAGAGCAGGTGGGGGGCGGGGTCAGAGAGCAGGCGGGGGGCGGGGTCAGAGAGCAGGTGGGGTCAGAGAGCAGGTGGGGGCGGGGTCAGAGAGCAGGTGGGGTCAGAGAGCAGGCGGGGGCGGGGTCAGAGAGCAGGTGGGGGCGGGGTCAGAGAGCAGGTGGGGGGCGGGGTCAGAGAGCAGGTGGGGGCGGGGTCAGAGAGCAGGTGGGGGGCGGGGTCAGAGAGCAGGTGGGGGCGGGGTCAGAGAGCAGGTGGGGGGCGGGGTCAGAGAGCAGGTGGGGGCGGGGTCAGAGAGCAGGTGGGGTCAGAGAGCAGGTGGGGGGCGGGGTCAGAGAGCAGGTGGGGGGCGGGGTCAGAGAGCAGGTGGGGGGTGGGGTCAGAGAGCAGGTGGGGGGCGGGGTCAGAGAGCAGGTGGGGTCAGAGAGCAGGTGGGGGGCGGGGTCAGAGAGCAGGCGGGGTCAGAGAGCAGGTGGGGGGCGGGGTCAGAGAGCAGGCGGGGGGCGGGGTCAGAGAGCAGGTGGGGGGCGGGGTCAGAGAGCAGGTGGGGGGCGGGGTCAGAGAGCAGGTGGGGGGCGGGGTCAGAGAGCAGGTGGGGTCAGAGAGCAGGTGGGGGGCGGGGTCAGAGAGCAGGCGGGGTCAGAGAGCAGGTGGGGGGCGGGGTCAGAGAGCAGGTGGGGGGCGGGGTCAGAGAGCAGGTGGGGGGCGGGGTCAGAGAGCAGGTGGGGTCAGAGAGCAGGTGGGGGCGGGGTCAGAGAGCAGGTGGGGGGTCAGAGAGCAGGTGGGGGCGGGGTCAGAGAGCAGGTGGGGGGTCAGAGAGCAGGTGGGTGGCGGGGTCAGAGAGCAGGTGGGGGGCGGGGTCAGAGAGCAGGCGGGGGGCGGGGTCAGAGAGCAGGTGGGGTCAGAGAGCAGGTGGGGTCAGAGAGCAGGTGGGGGGTCAGAGAGCAGGTGGGGGGCGGGGTCAGAGGGCAGGCGGGGGGCGGGGTCAGAGAGCAGGTGGGGGGCGGGGTCAGAGAGCAGGTGGGGGGCGGGGTCAGAGAGCAGGCGGGGGGCGGGGTCAGAGAGCAGGTGGGGGTGGGGTCAGAGGGCAGGTGGGGTCAGAGAGCAGGTGGGGGGCGGGGTCAGAGAGCAGGTGGGGGGCGGGGTCAGAGAGCAGGTGGGGGGTCAGAGAGCAGGTGGGGGGTCAGAGAGCAGGTGGGGTCAGAGAGCAGGTGGGGGGCGGGGTCAGAGAGCAGGTGGGGGCGGGGTCAGAGAGCAGGTGGGGGGCGGGGTCAGAGAGCAGGTGGGGTCAGAGAGCAGGTGGGGGGTGGGGTCAGAGAGCAGGTGGGGGGTCAGAGAGCAGGTGGGGGGTCAGAGAGCAGGTGGGGTCAGAGAGCAGGTGGGGGGCGGGGTCAGAGAGCAGGTGGGGGCGGGGTCAGAGAGCAGGTGGGGTCAGAGAGCAGGTGGGGGGTGGGGTCAGAGAGCAGGTGGGGTCAGAGAGCAGGTGGGGGGTGGGGTCAGAGAGCAGGTGGGGGGTGGGGTCAGAGAGCAGGTGGGGGGCGGGGTCAGAGAGCAGGTGGGGGGCGGGGTCAGAGAGCAGGTGGGGGGTGGGGTCAGAGAGCAGAGTAAGACAGACTGTAAAGGTGACATCATCCTATAAAACACACATATAGACGGAGACAGGTGTGTACTTGAAGGTCTTGAAAGGGGTGATGAGGCTGAACGAGTGTTTTCCTGTGGGCTTCACTGAGGCCACATTCAGAGGGATGGAGAAGGAGGCGATTCCCAGCTGGAAGCCCTCTTTGTTGGGATAAATCCACAGATTGTGAGCCCATACAGCAGCATAGGCACGGCTCCGTGTGTCCTTGATCGTGATTTGTCCATGCAGCTCTGGGGGGGCGGGGCTTGGCTGACCTCGAGTTGCCAGCAGAGATGAGACCCAACCTTCCTGAACCTCTGATGGAAAAAAGAACCATTGAACACTGAAACGTAGCCAGGAAACTGTTATTCAGGTGAACTCCCAGTTTCTGTCTGAGGCCATCTTTAGACTCCAGTACAGATTATTAGAAAAGAAAATGGGGCAGCAGGCTGCTACTGACCCAGAGCTGATCCAGATTCCAGCAGAACCCTGCATTCTTACCGCTGTTAACAGCCATGAAGTCATAATGTTTCTTCCTGAAGTATACAGAGAATCTGCATCTGTCCTGAGTCTTCACATTAGTTACACTGGAAACATGAAACAGCACCTCGCTGAACCGGTCCTGGAGAACAAAACAAACACACCTTAGCTCAGGGGCAGGTGGGCAGAGAGAGAGACAGGTGTGCAGAGAGACAGGTGTGCAGAGAGAGAGACAAGTATACAGAGAGAGAGAGACAGGTAAACACAGAGAGACAGGTGTGCAGAGAGAGAGACAGGTAAACACAGAGAGACAGGTGTGCAGAGAGACAGGTGTGCAGAGAGACAGGTGTGCACAGAGAGACAAGTATACACAGAGAGACAGGTATACACAGAGAGACAGGTGTGCACAGAGAGAGACAGGTATACACAGACAGACAGGTGTGCAGAGAGAGAGACAGGTAAACACAGAGAGAGAGGTGTGCAGAGAGAGACAGGTGTGCAGCGAGAGAGAGACAGGTGTGCAGAGAGACAGGTGTGCAGAGAGACAGGTGTGCAGAGAGAGACAGGTATACACAGAGAGAGACAGGTATACACAGAGAGAGAGACAGGTAAACACAGAAAGACAGGTGTGCAGAGAGAGACATGTGTGCAGAGAGAGAGACAGGTGTGCAGAGAGAGACAGGTGTGCAGAGAGAGACAGGTATACACAGAGAGAGACA